>JAQIWH010006841.1:0-12260 GCA_034695005.1 Cryptops parisi
TGCGACTTTAACAGTAACTGGAGGTAAATCACTATTTACCATTCTATCACCCAATAGGCTTTAAATACAGTACAATCATACACGCCAACAATGATTATTTCCATCAGGTACAATTTCACCAGAAATAGTGGAAGACTTGAAACCAGTTTACATTTTCTACATGGACCCACTCATATTCGTTCCTGCGGTAGCTTTACTCGTTGTCGTAATTATAGCGTCCATGATCGTCTGCATTTTTATTAAACGAAGAAACGGAAGTATAGGAGAACCTTGTGGTAAGTTGATTGGAAAGATTTGTGTTAATTCTGTTGAAGCACTCTTTATTAATTAAATTTATTCAATTACTTTAGACATGTCTTTGGATCAAACGCAAATGAACACTTGGATCCGAAACTCACGCATGATGCCCCCTGATTATGGATACTCCTACCGATCATCCACAATGTCTAGTCACAGAACCGCCCAAGGTACACGGATGTTCACTTTGTTTTAGTCATAGAAGTTCTAATTTTTACCTCATACAGATTCGTCACATACTGTATTTAGATCCATCTCCCTATGCCACTACACACATGTCCCAATATTACCCCGAAGGATCTGTTGTTTCTATGAATCTAGAACAAATTCCAACTAACATGACAGGAACTTGGAAAAGAAAGAACCCTAAATTACAAGGTCTGTGTATATTTCCCAACCAAAAAACCCATACAAAATAAACACTTTCCCTAAGCTTAGTAATTGAGTTACTTTGATGTTATAGTAATGCCTGATGCTTCATCTAACGCGTATCTCAGTGACCATGTTGTTGATACTAGAACTGATGATGGATATGATCCTCCTCCTAAAGGTTAGCTTATCTACTATATTCACAACAAGGAAATAATATACTGTACAGTAGGCCTATGTACAGTAATACAGTATATTCATTCCATAATTGTCTTAGCTCACATGATCTCTGACACATTCGCTGATGATGAAAGACAAAACCATTAAGACAATGATAAATAAAAGAATCAAACAATATACGAGGTAAGTTTCATATACAAACCCAACGATTATTGTCAAAAAGTTATAAACTTATTTTCATTGATTTTTTTTTAGATTCAACGGGATACCAATCGATCAAGTGTTTACTGTATTTTACACTTTCCATAATAGTTGTAATTACTTCTCTTTAGCTTTTGTAATTGTTAGTTTTATTCAAAATGATAAGCTCATTTATATAACATTGAAATATACATAATGCATTAGTTAATTGCATAATCAACATTGTTAGCACCGATTAAATTTACTCAATATAATTATTAGGAATATTCCATCAATGGTCAAACTAACAAGTTTTTGATAATGCTCTATATATTTCGTCTCGATAGTATGTAGATTTGGAATTACAGTAATAACATTCACACTACTATGTTTGTACCTTTAATATATTGTCAATAAATATTCATGGAATGCAATTGTTCGTTTCCCACATTAAAACAATTTTAGTGTTATAACTGCAATTCGAAAGCAAAGTTTACTGTGATCCATTTTTTAAAAACTTTTGCCATTAAACTGCCAATGACCACCAAAATG
Organism: Cryptops parisi; assembly: GCA_034695005.1. Classification (NCBI taxonomy): domain Eukaryota; kingdom Metazoa; phylum Arthropoda; class Chilopoda; order Scolopendromorpha; family Cryptopidae; genus Cryptops; species Cryptops parisi. The sequence continues at coordinate 1,579 of JAQIWH010006841.1, forward strand.
TTATTAAGCGATAACTGGTTATTTACAAACAGATTTAACCCCCCTCCTTTTCTTCTTTTTTTATGTAGAAAAGGCTCCTACCAAATTTATTTGCAGTCTTTCAATGTTATAGGAACAGGACCAGCTTGTGATACTATTATCGTTGCTATGCTATAGATGGGGCTGGTAAATGACTGGTTTCAAAACGTTTATTTAATAATTCTGCATGGTTGTCTAAACGCGTCTTCCACGATAAAGGTTGAAACTCCAACCAAAAAAAAAACTCACCCGAGCGGGGTCGAGCTTTGCAACTGTGCCTCTAGATGTCTGACCTACAATAAGATGTTCCATTGAGTATTTTAGCGTTGAATACAAAGAGATGAAGACTTCTGGAAAAGACCAGTGAGTGGTTGAGGGAAGCAAATTATCCGCTTTACAGAAAAAAATTCTAATTTCCGGATTGCAGCCAGCAACTCGCTATTTACTTCGCTTGCCTATCTTTTCTTCTGCTGGAACATCTGTACTCGAATATAGATTGGCGACATTAATAGCAGGCGGGTGTATGTAATCCTGTATTCTTTGAACCAGAAAAATGTTTTGATTATGGTCCTGACAGTAACAGCATTGCAATAGACTATTTTTCGAGACATTCTGGAAGAACTAAGACCTACCTACATTTTTTACATAGATCCACTTATTTTTGTGCCTGCAGTCGCTTTACTGATTGTTGTGAACCATGAAAAAAACGCATTTAACATTGCCTATAATCATACAACTGTTATTGGATATCACCTTGGAAACCCATCAAATGAACACGTGGACAAGACATTCAAGAATGTTCTCTTATGACTATAAATATTCTGGCTATGGAGCTTCCACCTTATCAAGTAGACGTAGTGGTGCTTTTAAAGGTATGATGAGACTATGATTGTTGAAGTTGAAAGCTGATTTTCATAAAGAATAATGTATCCAACTTTCTTTAGATCCAATACCATATGCCACGACACATATGTCAGAATATTACAGAATCAACAGCCAGTGCAATGATGCCAGGACCGTTTCCGCATGGTGAAATATCCGGGACTTGGAAGAAACAAATTCCAGGTTACATTTTCAATATGTGCCATCATCAACACTGATATTTTCCAATTAACTATTGCTTGTATGTTGCAGCTATTAACAAAGATGAGAACAGTCAACTGCACGAAGCAGCATTTGTGTTTCCTTCTGGCGCTGTTCAAGTACTTCTTCGTGACATTAGAAGCGATGATGATTATAATCCTCTAAAAAAAGTAACGATTACGTATTCAAATTGAATACCAATACGAGTATTCGTATATATAATTTGTAATATTCTGTTGGATAATACAATTTCCAACTATTCTGTGGAATATTACATATCCATTCTTTTTTTGCTTCATTATTTCCATGTTTGTTAGTTCTGCTGATTTAAATCTAAATGTTATTAACAACCTATTAATGTTTAACATTTTGTTTCTTCACAGCTGACATGTCTGGTAATTTAAATGCTCTAATACAAAATCTTCAATGCAAAACCTCTCTAATGAAAATGCTCAACTTTTACATGCTTAAACAAACTATGAAAATAACTCTTCCTATTACCAGACAGAATTTTTGAACTTCATTCTTCGGTAATTTGAATAATAAATGTTGGCTTTAGTCACATTATCAGATATTTCAATAATTAATTCTCTGGCTAATTTTTCAAGTGCAGTGATCACTGTTAATACTACTGTAGATGAATCATATAGTTCTCAGTGACGTATTGCAACATTTTAAATGTGTGTTATAGTGTCATAGTTTGACATTTTTTTATTAAGTGATTCGTATTCCTCCCTTAAAATCGTGTATTTTGTATTTGTATGTAGATTAATAAAATTTATGTCAGCAAATGGCTCTTGTTGTAATATAACATTGCTTCATCACAAAGTATTAATACAGAGTATGATATACAAGTAGTAGGATGTCCATAAAGTCCTTAACTATTTAAATAAAATTAAAATATGCATTCGTGTTTATTAAATAGACCCATAATGCATATCAAGAATATGTAATCGTAGTATTACTACGAATTCAAGAAAAATATGTAATTAAATCAACAAAATATTGTTTATTTTAAACAGTTCATGTCTACCAATATCATGCATAAATCAAAAATATTTCGACAACTACAAACATGGTTTAAGCACGATTATTTTTGGTACCAAAGCCGGTTTATTTACATTTAAATTCAATTTGTTTATATCATCAAGAGCTTACATTAGCGCGGTTGACAACCCTCCTTTGACATCCACAAGTTCATTATTTTTTAATACTGTTCTAGAACGATTGACACACTTTTCAACACCATAGCAAGCACTCCACATACATAGTTTTAATCAAAATAAATTTAGAATAAGCATACTAGTTCTAAAACTATAAACAAAATCCCAACAAGATTCTTGCACTCAAGAGTATTGAAAAAGAAATCACGTGATCGATTCTTCGTAGCTCTCTCCCCGGTCGGTGACAGCTGCACCATGGCGACTCAACGTCAATGTCCGCTATTCTCGCTTTACATCCCATTACTGTTGCTAATCAATTATACTTATCAAATCTACTCACTTCACTATGACACGGAAGGTAAGATATTCCCTTTCATTACGCCGCTTAGTGTTTATATAGTAATTACGTCATCATCAGTCAGCGAATAGAATAGAAAACAGCGACAGATTTTCATAAACGCTGAAACTACAGCTGCCGTGAAAATCTACTGTTCTATTCCTCTCCAACAGAGGGAGAGTTGAAAGCGAATGCAATGCATTATGGGTTTGAGGAAAAGAGGGGTCGTTTGGGTCAGGTTTGCTTAGATGCAAACAGACCCTGATGTCTGGTCTTACTAGCATGAAAAATGTGTGAAAACATCTTCCCGTCAATAACTATAAAATACTGCGATATAATATTGTATAATAAACATGACATAGCAAGCATAGTATAGTGTATACAACTACAATTCATATAAGAGATGTAGAATTAGACGAGTTTTAATTGACTATGACATGAGGGTGGGTAACACTATTTGGACTTGATTAATTTTGTTTTGTTTTTGAAACAGTTTAGGTATTTAAGAAATAAAAAGTGTATGTAGTATAGTAACAAAAACAAACGATATTAACCTTCTGTGTTACTTGTTGAACCGAGGGTACCGTACTTGATTCCGGTTTACCGTGATAATGGTACTAGAAACACGTACCCTGAGACGTATTTTATAGCAAAATAAAATAAAGTTGCTAAAAGATTTTTACAAGAGGTCCTCGATTTATGCGGGTTCCTGATTTACCTAATATACGACAAGATTGAAATCGTCCTGTTATGAGCCAAAAAAAATTTCGAAATTACGCTATTTTGTGCGATGGTTCAGAAATGAACTTCAAAAGAAACTTAATTTCAATATATTAAAAGTTTCCATTTATGCGCAGAACGTAATCTTCGCATAAATCAAGAACATCGTTTTTCATGAAAATATAAAGTTTCACAAAAAATTGTTAACTGAAATAATTTTTCATTTTTTTTAATCAGCTCCAAATTTCCAAACGGATTTTCCCTTAACGTTCGAATTTTCAAACACTACTGGTGGTCGACTATCTTGCTCCGCGAATGGAATACCTAAACCCAAAATTTCTTGGAGCTTTGCCGATGGAACTCCAGTTGGAAGCAATGCACAATCCTTAAGACATGTGACTCCAGACGGCACTTTGGTGTTCTCACCATTCAAAGCTGAAGAATATAGACAAGATGTTCACGCAGTTCCATACAGATGCACAGCAACCAACGTTCTTGGAACAATCGTCTCCCATCCTATTCAAGTCAAAGGAAGTAGGAACAACAATTTTTATAAAAACTTCACAATTATTAAAAAAAAAAATGTCATAATTATTGTTATGGAATTATTGCAGTTGTTCTACAGTCATTTGATATCCACGTGTACGATGTTTATGCTATGAAAGGAAATTCGGTTGTAATGAAGTGCCACAAACCAGAGTTTCTACAAAAATTTGTTAGTGTAACTGGCTGGATAAAAGATTCTGTGATGATGATTTCACCCTCCGAAATAGAGCCTGGTAAGTCATGGGAAAGACAGAAATTATCGTTTCATGTCAAATCATAATTTCTTAAATTTTGTTGATAGATTCGAAATATTTGTTTCTGCCCAATGGAGATCTTTACATTCGCAATGTTTCATCCGAAGACGGAATGTCTTCGTTCCGTTGTCAAGCAACTCAACGTTTAACAGGGGAAACTAAAACTAGCATTACAAGTGCACGTTTGATTGTAACAGGTGACTTTTTACATAGATTCTTTATGTAATTTTTGTAAGAACCAAGAATCTTATTAAGTGAAACCATGTTAGGTGTGATAAATTCTTGAGCTTTTAAAATATTAACTCATTGACATGGTGATTACTTTCAGAACCTCAAGCTACCATTCCACCAAAAATAACATCCTTTGTGACTACTTTACTAGTACAGAAAGGAAAAACAGTATTTCTTCCTTGCATTGTTCAAGGACATCCTGTACCAACCTGCACGTAAGGATATTATACGAGTATCCGTAATTCTTTACATTATTGCCTACTATTCATAATAGACGTAAAAGACTACTGTTTCTCACTAAAAAAATTTAAAGCAATAAAATTTTGTGTTACAAGGGCTATTAGCTACGACAGCCTTCATGTGGCATACATGACTATAGCTTTGAATGAATTTCAGATGGTCACGCCAGACTGGTAATGGGAAAATGAAACAAATCGAAATAAATACTCGTATTTCACAAATATCCGGATCCTTATTGATACGAAATATTAGAGAAAGCGATTCTAGTAACTACATCTGTTCAGCTAGCAATGACATTGGATCAGACAAAATGGCCATTGAAATAACCGTTGCTGGTAATTATGAATATGGATTTCTCTAACAAATTGCTATCAGTAATATTACAATGTTTCCGTTAAAAATAATCTCTTTCTCTGCAGTTCCCTTAAAAGTGGAAATGACTCCACGAGATTCGACTGTTGATCTAGGAAAATCAGCAATTCTTCACTGCAAAGTTACTGGCAACCCAACAAATAACATAAATTGGATGAAGGATGGATTGCCCATTGATAACTTGGGCCAAACACACAAAAATGAATCGTTCATTATCAAGAGTATGACTTCTAGTGAAGCTGGAATCTACCAATGTTTTGTTACCAATGCTCTTTGGTCTACTTTTGGAACAGCTACTGTTAGACTTGGAGGTTAACGTTAATACTGTACCGTATTCCATAGTTTTGAAAGTTGAAATAAGTCATTCAAAACTGGACTTTGATTTTATTACAGATGCTATCCCCGAATTTGTGGAAACATTTAAAGAAATGACTCTTCGTCCAGGTGAAAATGCTAGATTGAAATGCAGCGCCGAAGGAAATCCTCCTCCAGAGCTTTCATGGTCACTGGATCACATGACCATTCCCACCTCTAGCAATGTCAAAATTGAAAATGCCTTCGATGGGAATAAGAAAATTTCCAGTACCTTGACTTTGGAGAAGGTGAAAGCAGAAGATGGAGGAGTTTATCGATGTATAGCAAAAAATAAGGCTGGAACGTCAATATACCAAAGACGTATCAATGTCCATGGTAGGTAATCAACTACATTAATTTATTACCGGTACTGGGTTAAGTTGAACTAGACCCAGTAATATATTCCCTGTACCGGTACTTAAGAATGTCTAAAAATGTTTCGTAACAAATTTTATGTGAAACTACAAAATCTTATGCACTTATGCTACAAATGTAATATACATCGTATATTTTATGTATTTTAATAGCATCACTGCAATTTATGTATTGTTTGTACCCTTATCCATTTGGATGCAGTAATTAAACTAAACTAAACTAAATATTATGACAAATATACATAACAAAGGTCTTCATCTCCTTTAATTTCCGTTAAACAGGTCTAGTCCAAATCCGTAACAACGTGAAAGTATTGGCAACAGCAGAAGGCATAGCTCTAATTGATTGTCCGTATTATGGGTATCCAATAAAATCAATTTCCTGGGAAAAAGGTAAACATAACCAAGTTTAAATACAAGTTACAATCTCTTATCCGAATCCCTTGGGACCAGAAACGTTTCGGAATTTTTCGGATTTTAGAATAGTAGTAGTTACTGTCCAATACTGGACTCTATACCGTATAGCCTACACATTGTGTCGGATCCAGAAATTAACAGTACATTGCTCATGAGTAATGCCATTTACATTAATATTGCTGCTGTGAATCTTATGAATATTCGCATAGAGTGAGATAGGCTAAATAAGGCTAAAATATTATAGCTATAACTTAAGGTCGTTAGTGTGGAAACGTAAGACTTTCACGATAACTTTTTGAAGCTTTTCGATTTTCGGAATTTCGGATAATTGGTTGTAAACTTATACTAAACAATATTACAGTTATGCACAAGAAATTCTATTTTAGATGGACGTTTACTGCCACTCAACATGTACCAAGAACCACTAAATAACGGAACGTTGAGAATCAGAAACACTCAGCGAAGAAAAGACAGTGGAGCTTATACTTGCGTCATAACAAATGAAAATGGGAAAATCACACGTGGTGATCTGGAATTAACCGTAATGGGTAATTGAGTGTCGGTCATCCTAATATTTTATAACCAACAGGCATTCATTCTACAAACACTACTTGCACCAAAAATTTCAGTCCGACCCAAAGTAACGCCGTTTTCCTTCCAAGAAGAACAAATTCGAGAAGGAACTCGAGCAAGAATTCAGTGCGTAGTGAGTGATGGCGAATCGCCATTAAGAATATTGTGGGTTAAAGATGGTCACCCTATTCCTCAAGACTTGGGAATCACTATTCGTGACGTTGATGAATTCTCCAGCATCCTAATGATCAGTGCCATAACTTCGAGACACAATGGCAACTATACGTGTGTCGCCTCCAATGCTGCTGGCCAGGCAGAACACACAGCTCCACTATTCGTTAATGGTAATTTTATTGTTTTCTTCTTTTGTCTCTGGTTGCAGTTCCCCCCAAAATTCTTCCCTTCGCTTTCCAAGATGATCAGTTCTTCAAAGGCATGAGAGCGCATATTATCTGTGCTGTGAGTCAAGGAGACTTGCCTATGACGTTCGTTTGGTTGAAAGATGGACAGTCTATTCCTACTTCTTTGGGAATAGTCAGTCGAGATATGGATGGCCAGGCCAATTCGCTGAGCATTGAAAGCGTTTCATCAGCACACACTGGCAACTATTCGTGTGTTGCAACCAATAAAGCTGGGAAAGTGTCGCACACTGCAGAATTGTTAGTCTATGGTACGAATTTTTTTTTGTTCAAGCTTTCTCTTTATTGAAACGTTAGTGTAATTATTGAAGATCTAAATTATGAATAACTTTCAACTTGGCACAAAAAAAAACGTTAAAGGTAAACCAATGTAGCAATTATAAGAAAGGTATCTAAAGGTTAGACTCCACATTCGGTGAAGTCCAATTCAACTGGTTTTGTTTTCATTTTTTATAAAAACTCTCAACTCGTTTTAAGGTACAAAAACCCAGTAGATTAGCTTTTAATATGGCCCCTTATGTCCCAAAATTACTTTATGTTACTACGCAAAATTGAAGGTTGCGATCTAAGGATTCTGGAGATTTGTCGAGTCAAGTAATGCAAGGAAAAGACGATAATAAGAACAAAGTCTTGTTCGTCAAACCTAAACTATCTGAACTTACAGTTATCCCAAGAATTATTCCGTTCCAATTTCGCAAATACATGCTTGTTGGAAGCAATGGCAGAATAGCATGTGTTGTGGACCAAGGAGATTTGCCTATTCAACTCAGGTGGCTAAAAGATGGACAACCACTCTCTCATGACGATGACTTTAACACTCGCATTATCGATGAATATTCCAGCATTCTGACCATAGAATCAATTCGACTTGAGCATTCTGGCACATATACATGCGAAGCCAAGAACGCTGCAGCGACCGTTTCTCATTCAACGTCTCTGGTGGTCCATGGTAATAATTTTTCAACAATATTTTCTGGTTTTTATTCTAGTCCCACCCAAGCTCGTGCCTTTTACATTCCAAGAAGACCAACTGTTAGAAGGCAGTCTTGTTCGCGTTTCTTGCGTAGTCAGTCGAGGAGATTTACCGCTCACAATCACTTGGCTAAAAGATGGAAATCCCATGCCATCCCGACTCAATGTTAAAACTCGAGATTTCGACGAATACTCGAGTGTACTGTCTATTGATCCACTAACATCCCAACATTCGGGTGATTACACATGTGTGGCTAAAAACCAAGCAGGGATAGCCAGAATTACAGCAACGCTCTTAGTCAATGGTAATAATATTGTTTGTGATGTCCTTCCATGTAATTAAGAAGTGTATAACTTCGCTGTGCAGTATACTAGAAATTTTGAAACCAAGAGCTAGTCTAAAACAATTCCAAAGATTATCTAACAAACATAATCAAATCATGAACAAAAAAAACGCGTCACGGGTAAAATCTGTAAGAAAATGTATTTATAATGATGTGAAAACAGTTCGAACAGCTTTAAGAAATATTTTTAAACTCACGTGTTGTGACAAAAACACTTCATTAAACATAGGATGTTTCTTTTGTTTGTTTGCTTTTGCAGTACCCCCAGAATGGATCATAGAACCTGAAGACATGTCAACTAAAGTTGGACACCAACTACTTATTAACTGTAGAGCAAAAGGATTTCCACAGCCAACAGTTGTTTGGACCAAAAAACCTGGTAACCAATCACGTTCACAGATTACCATGTACCATGCACTCAATATTGACAAAACTTCAATTTCGAAGACGACAGTTTTCTATTGGATACTTCGTATACGCCTATAATCTCGGATGAAAATCATCGTATATTTCCCAATGGCTCCCTGAAATTCGAAGAAATTCACAAAGACGATGCAGGACAATACTATTGTATAGCAAGTAATGACATAGGCCGATCACTCAGCAAAGCTTTCACAATTAGAATTAATGGTGAGCGTGTTTTATTTTCGCTAAAAACATCACTTGTAAATATATTAATATATGTTAATTCTGTTTGAATACTTGTAGCTGCCCCAGATTTCAAACTAACAAATGAGGTTCTAACAGTTCGAAAAGGAGAATTTGTGAAAATTTTATGTCAAGCCAGTGGCGACATACCAATCACTTATCAATGGAAAGTGAACAACCATCTTATAGACTCAACTTTAACAAGTCAAAGGTAAAAGAAACCAATTAACTGTAAGTATTCACTAACCCTTTTGTAACTACACTAAACTAATTATACCAAAAACAAATATGCAATCTCCAACAGATATCAAGTACTTAACCATGCCGAAAAAAACAATTATTCATCAGAACTTTCCATTACCTGGGTAGACAACAAAGACTCAGCAAACTTTACCTGTCAAGCGGAAAACGAATTTGGACTGACTGAAAGATTCTATAAAATCATAGTACAAGGTACACTTTGTTTTGGGAATATTTTGTACACTACAACTGCTAAAACAATTGATGGGCACGCACAGTTTAGTTAAGTTGACATAAACTGAGATTAACATTTACTGTAAAATAACCTGTACATTTCCTAAGGATAATCAACTTTTAATGCATTGCAGAAGTACCAGAGTCACCAGTCGTTAGCCACGTCAGAGTCATGGAACAAAATCTAGAACTGCTCTGGACCGTACTTTATGATGGAAATAGTCCAGTACACAAATATTATATTCAATACAAGAAAATAACAGGTATACTTAAATCCATTCACCTACTGCAACATGTAAGTTTTAGTTATTAATGTATTATGGTTTAGATTCTTGGGATTCAGCCGTCTTGCTTTCAACTAACGTCAATTCGACTTACATTCCAAATTTGATACCAGCTACACAGTACAATATTCGTATAAGTGCACAAAACATTATTGGTAATAGCTCATTCAGTGAAGAAATTACCACAAAAACAGAAGAATCAGGTAAAACAATCTACTTATTTTTTATCAATGTATTTGTAATCATATATTTGGAATCATTCCTTAATCTTACATTCGTATGGCAGTTCCTAACGGAGTACCACAAAATGTTCAAGCTGAATCTATCGACACAACAACACTAAGAATAACGTGGAAGGTTGGATTTTTATTTTTACACTAGAAATTAACCCCCCATGGTTGGTATGGTAACCACGGGGTGTCTAGATTACTTACAGCTGATGTTTAAATTTGCCTTACGCTATGCATTTCATGTAATATGTGAATAACGCTGACGCAACTTAATAAATTTAGATGTTTATTAATACTAAAAATTAATAAAAAATTAAATAAAATACTGTTTTCTTGCAATAATTACTTCTTTAGCCACCACCTAAAGAAACATGGAATGGAGCTATTCGAGGCTACAACGTAGGATTCAAGCCTAAAGATGACTCCGGACCGTTCAATTATGAAAAACTAGATGTTCCCGAAGACTACACTGAAGACTTGATATATCAACTAACCAGTCTTAGAATGTACACTCAGTACGTCATTGAAGTACAAGCCTATAATTCGAGAGGATCAGGACCACCATCAAAGTCAATAGTTGCAATGACATCTGAAGGAGGTTAGTCGTTGAAAACAAAGAATTACAAAAT
>JAQIWH010006842.1:0-12259 GCA_034695005.1 Cryptops parisi
TACTAATGTTGAGTAGCATTTTGTTTTCTGGAACAAGAACACGGGAATTTTATGTTGATAGTTAAACGTGGCAGTTGCATCGTTGGTTCCAGACCGAATAGTCATTGTGGTGACTTTTGACCTTAGCTATTGTCGTTTTCGAAAAGGTGTGTCGAAAAGATATTTTGGTCACACAACCAAAAAAAGAGGAGTCGCGTTAAAAGTTCGAGGTTCGATTTAGTAGCTTTTCAAAATTCAGCTTCGATAGTGGTTTCTTCACGTGACCATTGGTGGGCGTCGAGCAAAAGGAACCAATCGATGAGCTTATGAAATCGATGCATCGATCCTCGCCTTTTATTACCGCAAAAGTTGACACATTTCATTTCAAGTTTACACTTAACCGTAACAAGCTATCGTAAACTTTAGATGCAATGTTTTTTTTTTCTTCAAATGGACAAATTGTTTCGTTTCGTTTGGTTTTTCGTTTTCCTAAGTCATTCGTTGCCTGCGGATGAACCAAAATATCGGAATTTTGGAAATTCGATATTTCATCCAGTTTTCAGAAATCTTTTTCAAAGATGTGATGTTCACGAGAAGTTTATTCGTGCCTTAAGGGTTTTCAAGACTCTTGGAATTTCATAAATTTTACTGACGTAACAAATGTCAATTTTTAAGACCAATTTTTTTTTATTTAAATTTTGTTTCGGTTATCAGTCAGAAAACGTGGATAGATATCAATAAAAATTTCGGGATGTCTGAACATTAAATACTGTACAACGCTTCTGATTGGTCGAGTCGTCGTTCGACAAAGCTTTTAGCACCACCGTTTATTATTATGGGACTTTTTAGAAGCAATTGTTTTTCCAAAAGAAGTTACCCTTACCCAACCGATTCTTTGTGAAAACATTATATTGCATTTTTAGGAAAACCATAAAAATTGGACATTTTCTTGTGGTGTTTTGTCAGTGGGTTGAAAAATCTATTATCGGTGTAGATGTTCGGGATTGGAAACTTGAAACTTTTTTAAGAGAGACAAGTTCGATGAATTTCGTTAGTACATTTTAAAATGGTATTGAAATCGAAATGCAGTGGGCATACAATAGGGACTAATCGGAGCCACTTTGGAGGCTATTTAAGTGGGAGAGAGGCTTTCAAGACATTTTCTATGGGTGCCAATAGCAACGGTTAGCGTGAAAAGCGACTTAATATTGGATCGATGTAACCAAAAGACTCGAGACATTGATTAAGCTTTTTCCAGACTTAATCTTTGCACATGACGATGATGATGAAAACAAATAGTTTTTGGAAATAAATCACATCGCAAGAGGCGATTTAACGTCGGAAATTTGTATTTAATGGAACCATTGATTTGTGTTTTCTACGTGGGTGTTGAAGCTATAACTTATTTCTGTAACGATGCACCAGGTGTGTGGAATGTGTCAGCTTTGGATTTTCAATAACAACTAAGTTTCATACAGAAGCTTGTTTGTGTTATTTTTTTCTAGAGTCAACAATTTTTTTTTGTCGTTGACGGTTTTTTTTTAAGTGAATGTCATGGATTTCGGCTTTATTTTTTTTTTTTTGGGGGGGGGAGTTCTGAGAAGAAACCTTTTAAGAGTTTTTCGGTACAAATTAGATTTTATTGAAGTATCAATATCACGTTTTTTATTATCGTTTTTGGATATTTCTGTTTTTATTTGTTTCATTGCTTAAAAGTATCGGCAAGAAACTCTTGAAGGTGCTAAGAGTACCAATTGTGTTTTCGGTGCCAGTTTGGACACTTACTTAACTTGATGGGTTTATTTTTTAGTAAATTTTAATAACATGCTTGCAATTTTTTTTTTTTTTGGATTTGGATATTGCAGCTATTTTTGTGTCGTGTTTTATGAATAACGACAAAAAAACGTTTAGGTTTCAAGATTATCATGGTACAATTGAAGAGTTCGGTGCAGTAACCGGTCAGCTCCAAACGATGGTGTCATTTTTTACATCACCTTCACTTGTAAATTTCTACATACAAAAACAAGACGACTCGATGGATTTTGATGAATAGGGTGTCTATGAATTCGTCTTAGTCTATCGAGTAACTCTGACTCTATGGCGTCACTAAAAAGCAATGTGGTGGATGCTACATGCCCTATGTTCATTATTCTTTAGACCCTCCTACAGGTTAAATGGCTCGATGTATTTTGATGAATGAGGTGTCGTTGAAAATCTGTCATAGTCTCATTGGCGTCACTGCCTATAAGCTGTTAATTAAAAACCAATATGACGGACGCTATAGAGTATGCTGAAAAAGCATTTTTAAAGGGCTTGTTTTCAGAATAGCTGCTTCGTATTATGAGATCATTTTAGCCAATTGTCTTATTTTGTTTATTGTGTACCTACATTTGTTGTCATACGTTTTATCTGCGTTAATCACGTGTAATATGAAAAATAGAACTATTTGAAAATACCTTCTCTAAAACTTTAACCTGTTACTGCACCGAGCCTGTGTTCGGTACCACTTCGGTATTTTTGGACATTGTGGGTTTATGTTTTAATATATTCTAATATTACGGTTACTTTAATGAAAGTGACTATTGCAGTGGTATTTTTTATTTAGAAATACTGACGAGAAATTCTTGTACAGGGTGGACAAAAAATAACGGTAACCCATTTTCAAAGAGTGATTTCTTATGAACCGACAACTAAAATTGAATTACATGAAATATCAATTCAATATCTTTCCAATGGTATATCATTCTATGCTATGGCTTTCATAGTTTACCTGCAAAAAACAAGTACTCTCAAATAAGTAGTAAAATGACTTTACAAGTACAAAGGGAGTTCAGTGCATAACTGTTTAGTGAAAAAGTGAATAATAAGTGCTAAAAGGGATGAGTCAAGTTTGTGACAAAAATATCATCTGGTTTGATGCAGTTTGACATATTCCGGAAAAAGTTACTTTTGCAATAACGCATTATGAAAGCTCACTTAAGAAAAAAAGACTTCCTTTATCAACTTTTTTTGGGTACCTTTTTTCGCGCGATTATTGCGAGCAAACTATGTAAGTCATAACATAAATTTATAGTTCATTGAAAAGATATTGGATTGAGCTTTCGTGTCATAATTTCATATTTTGTCTAGCTTAAGCAGTTCACGAGAAATCGCTTTTTACAGTTTTTTCGGTCTACCCTGTAGGTTCTAAGAGTATTGCCCGGTACAATTGTATTTCCAGTACAAGTTTGGCATTTTTTGGACATTGAAATTTTGGGTTTATTATTTTTTTTAGTGAATTTCCACATCGTGGTTAACTTGAAATGGATATTCATTATTTAAAAATGTTTTTTTTTTAATTTTAATTTTATGTAAAATCGACATTAAACTTTGGAGTATTTTATTTTCAGTAAATTTTAATATTAGTTGTTTATTTGGGGGACAAGGTCATTGAAATTTTATTTCATTGTTTAAGAAATTTTTTCTAGTAGGCCTACCACCGTACAGTTTATTTGTATTTTCAGCAAACGTTTGGTTTTCTTGAGAGTTCTTTGTCGTTATAAGTCAATGACAAATTAAAAGAATTCATCCCCCGCTGTTAGATAATGATAAGTAATCAAGTGTTGGTCATGGCATAATGATTGGGTCTTTGTTCTTCTCGACGACGTGTGTTGAATGCGATTTACGATGATCGTCCGCTAAAGTCCAAGCTTGTAAATCTGTCACCAGCAGGTCCATGTTCCATTATCACCACAAGCTTTCCAAACACCTTGCTTTTATTTTTCTCGTGAGAATGGACGCGTGTTTTCACACTCTTCTTGAAATCTTTATAGCGGTTGAATGGAAATCCTTGGGCTTTTGGAAAGATTTAGGTTTTTCCTTACCAACATCCTGGTCGAGTCGGTGGACAAAAGTCCTGTTTTTTTATTTGTTTATCTTTCCTACGTAGACTACGTAGAAGTTAGGATTAACCTCGAGCATTTCAAAGCAGATTATTTATTTTTTTGTTAAAAAAAAAAAAATTGTGGTTTTCAGTAACTTGGGATATTGTATTGAATTTTTATTCAGTTTGTCCCTAAACACACGTTGTACATTTAAGATAGAAAAGAAAACCCAGTTTATAGGTCACCATCACGTTGACGATACGATGCCTGGATTCCATACTTTGCCGGTAACTTATGTAACTCTACAAAATTGAAAACAGACATGGTCACGTGCTGGCATTCTAGCTTGAACGGAATAAGGGAAATTGTTACACGATGTTAGTCGGCAAAGTTTGGTTCAATACTCTTTGGCTGCTGGAGAAGTTCAAGATTGACTAAAATCATTATTTATTTCATCGTCTTATTAGCGACCATTTCCTATGTTGACTCTTCGATGAATGACTTTTGTCGTAGGTTCATGTTTGCTGAAAGGATAGTTTCTTTGACTTGTGGCCTCTAAGCCTCTTTATAGGGTCACTAGTTGTTGTTTTTTTTCTTCTTATTCTATAAGAACATTAAAGGTTCGGGTCACTTTTTATATGCTTTTTTTTTTATTTGTTTGGACGTTACGTTTCTTTATTTTCAAAGCGCACTTTTAGAAGGTTCCAAGAAGGTCTTAAGAATCACCGATTTCACTTTAGCTGGTCTCAGGGAGACTTTAGAAAAAACTGGTGGGGTTTTTTCTTCTTTGAAAAGAGAGAGTAAAAAAGTCGAGGGTGTCGTTTGCATTAAGGTCTAGGAGATGAGGGGGGTGTTTAAGTTCCCTATAGAAAGAAATCGACTTTTCCCAATCTGGCTCGACGTTCCAAAAATAGCACCGGTGGTTATCTGGGGCCACGAGCCACTACACACATACTATTACTACAGCACTGCCTACCATTGATTTTTCCCGCCACACGTTCGACATCATTGCACCACCACCACCACCACCAACACTAACACTTTTTTCTTCTTCTTGGTTCTTTTATTTTTATTTACCGCTATTTTTTTTATTTCATACATCATTCTTTACGTCTCGACAACTTTCCATTGAAATTTTTTTTCCACCTTACATTGCTGGTTGAGTCTTGTTTTTTGTTGTCTGCTTTCATTCGAGTCCTATAGTAAAGAGAAAATTGTTCAGCAACGAAAGAAAATTGTTGTTGTTAATACCTCGAAGGTGAGAAGAAAATTGGGATCTATGAATCGAGATGGTTTTAAAGGAGAAATGGGCTTAGGTAGTGGATAGAGTAGAACGGTTTGTGAATTTAAAAAAATTAGGGAAGGATCACGTGACGCCAGTGAGATTCGAACAATGGCAGGTGCAGCGTGCCAACACTCACCTCGTGGAGAACTAAGCCTCATTCATGGTTCAAGCGTTGGTAACGTGTGTGTTGAACGTTCGATTTACACAGTAATGACGTGCAGTTCCACGTGAAGAATCACGCGTTGGATGCTTACTTTAAACAACGACCGTGTGCAGGTGCAGTAGCATGTGTTGTCACGGTTTAAGTGATGGTCACGTGACGAACCTTGCTTTAAACAGAAGTAACGTAGAGATTGACGTGTTAACGATTTAAACAAGGGTCGCCTGTTAGGAGCGTGCTAGAACGGAAATCCCATTCTGCAGCACGTGTTATCAATAACCTGAACGCGTATGTTTCAAACGTTGAAAGTTTCATGTTCTGAGAGTATCAGATTTAAAATTGGAAAGAAAAAAATCCATCAGGAACTGCTTCCTGCATAAAATATTTTTTCCGATTTGTCCTTGGAAAGATATTCTCGCTTCCAAACTGGAGATGACATTTGCAGAAGAAAATGTCACTGGCAAACTCTTTGGAAACTTTTTTCTTATTCACGTACTACATATTTATTAAAACTACAATTTTATTAATGATCCAGTGGCATCATCACTGGAGGAGAGGTGCGTACCTCACTGGGAGACACCATCCATGAGGGTGATACTAAAATGACTGTCCGAGTTTCAGCAGAAATTCAGCTTTTTTTTTTATGAAAATATCTCTGTAGTTAGTTATAACCACAAAACTATATCAATAGACGTTCCTACAGGGGTAAATAAAATTTTATGGTAAAAATTTACATTAGTATTCGTCAGTTATGTATGTAGCTGCAACTTCGGCTGTGTGATGCTGAAAATCCTTCAAAAGGTGTAGCCAAGCGCTGTGCTCAGCAGGAAAGCTAAAGTGTTCATTTTAGAAATTAAATTGAGATTTGGTTTTATTTTATTTCTGATTAGCGACCAAGGGTCCAAAACATTAAATAAACAAACGAACAAACAAAATTATACACACAAGACATAAATTTGTCAATTTTTCGAAAATGAGTGGTATAATTTATTGTGGACAGATGGTCACATTGACTGTATCCAGAGATTGAGTGTTTGTTGCCTTTATATCATTTATTTAGAGGATTTTTTGAATGGACGCCATACACTTGGGGTTCTCGTAAGTGTAAGATTCTCCGAATTTTAACTATAACACAGTTTATCAACTATTATCGTTTACAGGAAATGTTTCGTTTTGCTAAGGAGGAAAAACATCTATTGCATCATGATGTCACTTTGTTCAATTGGTCGTGAGGTTAACTCTTATAAAGTGGTTTTTACCGAATAATCTGAAAACTGACGTAATTAACTCGCTGCCCGTTTGATCTATTTGAAATGGGAAATTCGAACAAGCTGAAAAATCGCTATCACAAGGGTGATAAAAGTTTGAAACAATTGGTTTTGTCAACTTCACTCGTTGTTGTAATGTAGTGAATCTTTGGTCTGCTAAATAAGAAAATATAATACAGAAAGTGTCACCAAATGGATGTTACACGTGCTTTTTTTAATTTTTTAAGGCGTATGACGCTTCGAGTGACGTTTTTTCTAACCATCGATGAAGGGTTGACACCATGAGTCCAAGCGTAGTGACGCCACTACTAAAAACTATTAAGGTTAACTTATTTTAGACATTTTGGATCACCCTTTAGAGTTTCAGTTCAATTCCACACCACGGATGTTTATATTTATCGAAATGTAGATTGAGTTAAAACGTAACTTGAGCATGTAACACTGGACACGTGTTATGGGAACAGGATCACGTCGCTACAAAGTTTTCGGTCAACCCACCGTGGTGTTTTGTATGTACTTCTTTTATGTTTATTATTAGTAGGGTTGTTTGTGCCTCTCGCTCTATCTCGTTCCTGTCGAGTGAACTTTTGCAAAAAAATAAAAACGCATAAAAGGAAACCAAAAAAGAAACGTTGGGTAGAAAAAGCTGTCACCGTGTCGGAAACCTCATTTGGAGTTTTAATTATAGTTCGCCTCCCATCCGATTTCACGCGCCGCGCGAAATTAAATTTCATAATAGAGGTTTCACCTCGCTTGTAACGTATTTTTAGACCCTGATGAAAATGCCAACATTTTGCTAAACGATTCTTTTTCATATAGAACATCCTACGGAAAAGGGCGATTACTGTTTTAATGGCGAAACTAATTAAAAGTCATTTTGGAATAATTCGATCTCTCATGTTTTTCTGGGAAGCACAATCAAATTACTTTATTTTATTTTTTAAGAGTGATAATGGGAAGTGGAATTTGGGAATTTTTGTTTTAAAGTTGGCATACAACTACAGTGATCACGATTCAGGTTTTGTTTGTTTCACTATAGGTGATTACCGTGATTTGGTTTTGTGTGAGTTGTTGTAAAGGCAACGCGTGATTTTGCTTGTAATGACTTAAAATTTTGTCTTTTTAATCTCTTTTATTTATAACGTACTCCGAGGTTGAATGGTTTGACATTGCTGAGCTCTTTTTTTCGATGAAATTTTGAACATAGGCTGGAGTGGTCATAGATTTTGTAATTTAGGCGGGTCGATCGATGTCCAGTGAATTCTGAGATTTTGTCATACAAAGAGTCTGAGATTTTGTCATTTTTTCTCGAAAAGTGTTGCTGGCGATAGACCTACATTTTGAGCCACCACACATTGTTGTAGACGGTTAACATTTCTCAGGTTCGCACATTGAAAAGTGGTTGGAAAAAAAACAAAAATTTTCCACCTAAGAGTGTCAGATGTCATCGTTTAGAAATCGTCGAGAAAATACGAATGAATAGTTTAAATTTGCATTAAAATGGCGACATGGGATGTGGGTCAAAGTCGATGAGATCGGACCAGTTTTTACTAAAAACACCTTTATGTTTCGAGCTCTGTGGCAGAAACTAGGTGGCTTAAAATTAATTTTGAATAAATGGCCAAAGACCGACATGTCCTGTAGTTTAACGATAAATACCAATAACACAAACGTGTCAAATACTTGGCGAGTTGACCCGTTTTAAAATCGAGTTTTTGTCGTTTTTGCGTCAGATGTTTTAGAAACACCATTTGCCAATACCATAGGGTACGAACGTACGGAACCCTTGGTGCGCGAGCTGCACTCGTACTTGACATTTTTATTTACAACCTTTTATTTAACTTGAGACTATTGTGTGTGTTTGTTTGATTCAACATCTTTGACCCACTTTCCGGTAGCCCAGAAAGCTTAAATTTGACACGTAGACACTGTCCGCGGTACATTTAATCGTTTAAATTTTGGCGGATTGTTGTCGTGTCAATACCGAGAAAATGACGCTTCAAAGTGAAATTTTTCTTGTAGTGTGTTGCTGACGAAAACAACCACCTATTTATTTTAATCCTAAATCAAGCATCGTCATAAATAGACGTACTAATCTGAGCGATCATTTCTTGTTGTGAATTTATCCGAATAAATACTTAACACAAAAGAAACACAAATCAACAAAAATATCTTTCAAATACTTTTGTTATTTGGCTTGCTAACAAAAGAACAGTACCACGCGGGGTTGAAAGGTTGCATTAAAAAACGAACTTTTTTTTTTCTATTTTGTTTTTTTAAACGTCCAAGATGAGTAGTTAAAAAAATTGCTACACCTTTTAATTATAGTTATCCAACAAAAAATCGAAAGATGACATTTCAACAAAATAACATTGTCACTCCGATGTTTGGGGTTTTCGCTATTCTTGTCTCGGCTCGTTTCGACGACGGTTGTTGGACTCGTTAACGGTCGTAAAATTAATTAATTCGTTTTCATTCATTGAGTGAGTAGTAGTGGTAGTAAAGAGATATCTCAACTGGCATTGTTCCCAAAACCGCAGCAGCAGACGTCAACAGCAGCAACAACAGCAGCTGCAAAGTTGGGGGGGTGGTGTGACTTAGAACACATTTATTTATCATTTCGCAAACAAACCTAAGGAAGAGTGAACTTGCTAGGTGGGTGTGGGCGGATGTTCGCGGTAATAGTAATCGATAAGATCAGACGTCGTTGGGTTGAAACAAATTATTGGAAGCATCTGGATGGCGTTTAAGAGTAAGTAATAACCACATGGGTGGTAGATAGTAGCAGCGTCTGCTTCTTCTTGTTGCTGTTGTTGCCAGAAGGTCAATTGATCCTATCGGCTGGATGATTTGGCTCGCTTCTGCTACTGCTACCGGCTTCTTTTGGCCCACAAGACCTTAAACCAATTGGAACTAAATCGTCGATGTACCATTTTAGCGTTAAGCATTTTCCACCCTCGTCAACAGCAACTACCGCTCTTGGTAGACACTCTGATGGAACAGCTCTTTGGATTGCAAGTTCTGTCAACCGGAATGAATACAAAATGGATTGCCAGTAAATAGCCAATTAGGAATAATGGAAACGTTTTTGTTTTCATAATGCAATTCATTGTTTTAACTCATGTTGCTTCGCAACGTTTGTTAGAGTCAATTACTGTTTTAACTCATATTGCTTTGCAATATTTGTTGCAGTTAAACTGTCGTTTTCGGTTTGAAATATAAACAACACCATGTGCTGTTTGAAAATTAAATGTATACCACGTGGCACGACAATACAGAGATAGTGGCAGCGCAAATTTTATGTTATAATTCGTTGAACTGATACAACATCGAGTTTCATACGGTTACGGTACACTAGTTTGTAAGGCAACACGTGATTTTTTTTTCTTGGTGTTCATTGCTGAAACTTAGGTTCCAGGACGCGTTTTGTTGATTTGATTGTTAAACAACGCTTCCAAAACGTAATTTTTGTTCGAATTAAACTCTACACGTCTTATTTGGCACGTGACTGTTGTTTGAATCATGTTTCCAATACGTGACTTTTGTTTCATTAAGGCTTTCATCGCGTCGTTATTGTTTGTCTAGTTCTCAGCACGTGATGCATTGTTCAGACAAGCTTTCAAAACGTGTTATTCCGCAGTTCGCTCGCGCATGGCTTTTGTTCCTTAACTTAATCACAAGGGTATTTTGTGATCGCTGTGACGTTGGTCATGTTTACAAACAGTGTTGAATATTAAGATCTTGGTCAGTTATGAAGATTTTTGTCTCTGTAATTTTACCGTTTTCTGTTTAAAATTTCATTTCCTGTCATGAAAAAAAAAGGTGAAAACTTAATTATCGTCGGAGAAATTTTGTCAATTGACCCGTAGATGTCTTTTACGATTATGAAATCGATTTTTTTTTCTCATTTCGGGGGATTGAAAAAGATAAATCAGTTTTGGCTTAAAGCTAAAATACGTGTTTCAAAAACCTACTATTTTCCTTAATAGACACTTTATCGAGTTTTCCAAAATAAAGCAATTTCCATCACTGAAAATAACTGGTGTGAAAATAACTGGTGATGTGCTATGGGCTGTTTTTTTTTATATTATTGTCATTACTGTGAAACGAGTACCCTATCTAGGATTTTTATTGCGACGAAGTTCACTCGAGTGTCATGATGATGACGTTCGCGAAGCGCTGTTTTTATTATCGTGTTTATTTTCGCTGGAATTTAGAATGGACGTACGACGTTGTTGATAACCATCATAAGATGGTTGCCTATTTCGAAACAGGATGCGTAACCATTTCAAGGATATGTATGTATGTGTTTTGTTTTTTTGTTTTTGTTTCAAACAGGCGTATATTTTATTATTTTGAAAATCTTAGTTAATTGGCATGCAATTCTTGGTGGACGAGTTCATTTTGGAGTGAATCTTGCTAAGGGGTGGAAAGGTGAGAGCGTGATCCTAGTGCGGCTTTCAATGTAAAAGTGATTTATTCAGATGGAGCAAAAATGTCTTCGGTAAAACATGATATCTTAATGTTTGTTAACTATTCCGAAATAAGTTTTAGCTTTTAAAAAATCAAAATTTTTGTTTCGTTTGGTAAAGCATGCGCATTGCATTACGTACGGAAAAATGACTCTTAATTTGAGTCAAGTTTCTCTTATTAGTGCGTAGGCGTTTAAAAGTTGTTGAACTAACAGACTACGTTGGAACGACGACACTGGATTGGAGCGAAGCAAATGGGAGAGCCAGATAGGGTAAGACGACAGTTTATACGGGGATGTATTATTATTTTTTTTGTTGGGTTATTGAAGAGAATTATCTTTCTACACGTGTACGATAGCGAAGTAACTATTCGGAGTTTAAATAAATGATGGTGGAGGAAATGGTTGTCCTCGAATTGATCGAAAGAACACTCGTTTCGTTGTGCGGAGCTTCGTAAATTGAAGATGCAATTTCGAATTTTGTTTATGTTCATTGGGAAAATCAATGTTTTCAACGGATCATAGTGGTTACCGAAGTTTTGAGATATCACATCATCATAACCTGTATGACTAAAGATTATGCTTAATGCTTGATACTTATTTCGGCTTTTATTGTTATCAGAAAACCTAATGCACGATGCGCATGATCACGTGATGTTGGCTCATTTTTTTAAGCTGCTTATTGTTGAGCTTTTAGTTGTACAATATCATATTGCATAAGACAGAAAATTAAATATACAAAATCTGAATGTAAATAATGTTGAAAGCTTAAGAACTTGGTGATCACACGAGTTCACCTTTTACGTAATCGCCAAAAGCTCTCCTATTCCATTATGTAAGCAAATAGAGGAAATCGTTACTAAATACACATCAAAACTGGAAATTGCAACCTGACGGTTACTATTATATAATTACTTTTATGCCGATGGATACTATATAATCTATTTTCTTATAGTAGTGTTTTTTTGGTATATTCATATATATATATATATATATATATATAACATTAACATTCAAATAATTATGTAAGTGAGAGGATATATGAAATGAAATACACGAAGTGATATTATAAATAAATAAATAAATAAATAAATAAATATCTCAAAAGAAAGAAAAAGCACAAACCTATTCTACTATAAAACTTCTGCTAGAGAACTATCTAATATTATATTTTGCTAGACTGATAGTTGTCGTTTCCGGCGAATAAATCCACGCTAAAAATCCCGTGAAAAA
>JAQIWH010006843.1:0-12258 GCA_034695005.1 Cryptops parisi
ATTTTAAATTCACCTACGTATTTCCATGAAAAAAACTACATATTGCAGTCAAATATTGCATAATCAAATCACTCCATTAAAAACATGACTAGATGTCTTACTCGTCGTAGTACGAACGAGTAGGCCTACATTTTTAAATTATTGTAATAATTTTTTATATTTAATAATCAATATTAATTTATTTAATAATATTTTTATATTTAATAACCAATAGTCTTTATGACCAATAGTCTGTGACCAATGGTCCTATGACCAATAGTCCTATGACCAATGGTCCTATGACCAATAGTCCTATGACCAATGGTCCGGATATCGTTTGTCTAGCATTTGACAATGCTAGGCCTAAAATAACA
Source organism: Cryptops parisi (assembly GCA_034695005.1). Classification (NCBI taxonomy): domain Eukaryota; kingdom Metazoa; phylum Arthropoda; class Chilopoda; order Scolopendromorpha; family Cryptopidae; genus Cryptops; species Cryptops parisi. The sequence continues at coordinate 354 of JAQIWH010006843.1, forward strand.
CAAAAAAAGTAAACTTAACGAGTTACATTAATAGAAATTAGAAAGTGCTGCCACGAAAAACCTGCCTGAAGAACACAGTAAGCTTTCTGACTAATAAAATAAATATAATTAAAAATCTCCACATTAAGTAAAGCAACGTAAAGTGGAATACTACTGCAAATGTACAAAGTTAGGAAAAATGAAATGTTAAGAAACAAATTAAGTGAATAAAATCTTTTTCCATTAAAACAAAATAGCATAAGTACAATATCATATAAAAACTATATATATATTATAACTATAATATTATAACTGATACTATACAAGAATATTGGTTCAATTTTTTATAAATAGCAACAGAAAAACCAGAATATAAATATAGAATATATTTACAGTTTTTGAATGAGGTGCATCATCTGCTAATTGCAGAATCCATTCCCATCCTTGGTCCTACAGCAATAAAATGGTTTAGTTATAAACTGTACATTTGTCTTGTAATTCATTGTAACTTATATTTACAAATACAGCTAAAGTTACCAAAAATTCTTGAGACTTTAAAAGTAAGGTGATAGGTAGTCCTGTGTCGTTTCTTATGAGAAATGGTGCTTTCACTTCTTTTTTTGGTGCAGACACTAAATGAACCGCATCACTGAAGGCCTATAACAAAAATAAAATACTTGTGTAAACATTTTTCAATATATGTCATCATTTTTCAGATGATGATGAATAACCCCAAAATTAAATATTATCACCCTTTTGTTTTGCAAATGCACACAAACATGAAACAAACAAAAAATGTTACCTGTGCTAGATTAGTCAAAACTTCAAGACTAGTTTTCGTAATGCATAAATCCATAATATCATTTGCCACCACCGTCAGACCCAACTTTGGTGTTTCATAAGGTACATCTTCCAAGTCTTGTTCAAAAACATCAATAGCCTGACATGACTCGTTAGAGGATTTCATCTGAATGAAGAACATGAATTACTACACAAACTAACGGCACTTAGCCAGAGAGGGAGAAAGAGAAAGTTGAGAACAACTTACTCCTGAACTTGTTACCTGTACTGTATATGAATGTGCTTACCTCTAAAGTCAATTCCCATGGGCGAGTTCCTTTGCTTGTATCAATTCTTTCAATGAATGGTTCCCACAATGCCAGTTTTTCATTGTATGATAACATTTCCAACGTTAAGCCACCTGTTATTGTAAGCTATGAAAAAATTACTGCGTTAATATTTAAAAACCAAACAAGAAAAACGTTGGAATGATTCTTTGACCCTAGTTTTCTTACTCCGGAACTCCAGTCTTGAATATCGGCAAAGAAACCAGTCTCAAGCAACAGCATTGGTACGGTTTGCGTTCCAACGCCAATTTCAACCGTGACCAGTATCGTTTTTGCCTTTATGATTAGCTATTTAAATTACAAAAGAAGTAGAACTATATTATCAGTGTAAAAAATTATATACCTGTTTGTTAATAACCTCAAAAAAGATTCATTAGAACTTAGGATCATTTTGGATTAGTGATTTTTTTTAATCATTGATGTTTTGATTTTTAAATAAACAGAAACAGCTAATTTATTTGTTAAAGCTCTCACCCTATTATTTAAAGGGTGATTTAGTAATAAAAGTTAAATAAATCTTTGTTCCAGCAACCTAAACAAGCAGAAACCTTCGTGACATTGAAACATCGAACCTTCGTAACTCCGGAAGCAAGTGTTTCTGACTCAACGTTCATGGGACATTTTCTACTTGTTTAGGTCGCTAGACCTTATTCCTAAAGTATGTACAAATCATTCAGGTACATGCTGTATATTAAAAAAAGGAGTTTATGTTTGTTCGCTATACATAGGCCCATTGGCAGATCAAGATCAAATTTTAAAGTTACACTTTAGGACCCAGCCAGAATTAACTAACCAGTTTTTAGCCGCCACCCCCTCCCCAATATACTGTCCACCAACTACAACTGATAGCTTTATTGATAGCTGGCATATTTTTTCATTTAAACACATTTTGCTGTATTCTGTCAAAAAAAGGTGGGGTAGCTTTTTTTTTATCATTTTTTTTTAACATTTATAAAACATACATACAGCTAAAATTTATCTATGAAAAAATAAGGAAACATGTGATTTTTCTTTAAATGCAAATAATCGCTTAATTATCTTACCTGTTCCGATCGTTTAACAGCTGGGCAAGATGGTAGAACTTCTTTTGCTTCAATTCCGAGTTCTACAAAATACGACAATAATTACTGAACAATCCAATAGACATGTTTGGAGATACTAAAATACAATAAAAATGTTACATTTCAAATCCTAAAAGTTAATGAACCTCGAAATTAATAATCCCTATCCATACCCTGATAAACAATATAAAAACAAGCAAAAGAATAGAGGAGTTGAATGAACCTATGAGCACTTGATTCCGATCCAATTATGCAAATTAACATGTCATCTTTGTGTTCTTTAAATGTAATGAGCAAACCAATTCAAATGATATACAAGTCAAAAGTTGCATTAGAGTTAGTGCAATGTTCGACGTTACAAATTTAGGTTCAGTAAGTTATAATTATTGTCATATAATAGCCTATTAAATGAGCTCTTATAAAATGTTACATGAGAGTTTAGTGACAAAAATAACAATTTTTGTGCTCAAAAGTTATTTAAAAATAAAATTTGACTGAACTTACCAGGGTTCAAAAACCAAAATTTACATTCCAAAACTTGTCTTATAGCCCACAAATTGGACAAATCTATTTCACCGACTTCTTCTTTTTCACCGACTTCCTGTATAAAAAATTGGAACAAATATTAGAACAACATAAACACTATTAACTTGAAAAAAGTTACGATTAAAATTAATAAAATCACTTAAAATTAAAAATATGACGAATGACATATGTACATTTCAAAGATATAGAATTAAAAATAATACAAATCGACCATAAAAAAAGATTACACCAACAGAATTGCAATAAAAATGTTAAATTTTTTTAATGATTTAAATTATACCTACAATTTCCTAAATTTTAAAAATGAATGAAACTCACTTCGACAACACTAAATTTTCCAGCAATTGAAGTAAGTAACTGAACGGTTGAAGGAGCCATGTGAAGTTCAATGTCATTAACGTCAACATCAGCATGCATTCCTTCACCTGCTGGAGTGCAGCCTGATATAGCAATTTCGCATGGACTAAGAATCTGAAAATGAAACATTCAATTACAAAACAGACAAGCAAAACAATACTTTGAATAAATGTTAAATTAATACCATGCAAAAATGTTGTTAACATGATCCCTACCTCTGTCTCAGTAGTCTTCCGCAAGTCTGGATTGAAACAACAGGTTATGATCTGCAGATCACTTATGGTTCCCGACAAGGACATACTTTCTGGTGTGGATTTCATTTTAAATGAAATTGTATTCTAAAAAGAACCATGATAATATGTGGTAAATGAATATTATATCTGAGTATGTTAGAAATGTAAAAACAAATATCTGAATCATTGCTTACACTTAAGCAAGATTACAACTATTACATTTAAAATACAGTCAACTTTCAGGTTGCATCGGTCTCAATTTAAGCTAATGTCAATTAGTCCCAAGTCCCATCAACATCAAATTTTTCAGCATAGTGACATTGTCAAATTAGTTGATCAAGGCAAATTAGTTTAAACCAAAATAAACAACAGACGAATGTCGGTGGGCATGACAAAAGTCTTTGAAAAAATGGTGTAGCCAAGCTTAGAAGTTAAACAAAGCAGACACATAAAAAAAATTGCCACACCCCCTAGCTATGCTACTGCCTCAAAAATGTAATTGTCCATAATGCAAGGTTTGTCCGTATAATAAAATGTCATAACTTACATTCAGAATCATAGCATGAGTGTTTGGGTTTGTTTCATCTTCAATCAGAACAATATCAGGCTGTTCCAAAGTTAAGAATAGTGCAAATGACCCTTTTACTTCTTGTTGAACTTCTTCAACCTTAACAACAACAGGTACAGCTGGTTGTGCAACTACGGAATATAAATGTTAGTTTTATAATGGACAAATCAAAGAAGTCATAAGACTAATATCAGAGAACACCTAAAATCTGGCGAAATTACAGTTATCCCTCCAGGAGATATTCGCAGTTATGTTACTTGATATTTTTTTTAGTGTAACTCATAATATATTTAAAGTTTATTTACCAGTTGTTGTGGGGGGAAGTGATTCTGGCGATGCCAATGGTGCGGGTGCAGACTTTTCAGCCAGTGTAGCTGCATCAGTAGTGAAGAATTTTGAGATGCTCATCAAATAATTTGGAGCGGCAACAAGCAAGAAACTTCTGACTTTCACATCAACTAAACACACACAAAAGAATCTTTTAAAAAAAGTAATAATATCCACATTTTAGAAGAACGTCAAATCATAGATTGTTCGACTCATAACCAAATGACTATAATAAAATTAATTAACGGATGAAACAAAATGAGATACACACACATAAGATGCGCAAGTGTTAGTTCATGACTGCAGATAAAACTACTAAACTATTAAAACCATATTATCCTACCATGTTAAACATAATTTAACACCAGTGAAGAATTCTTAATAAACGTTTTTTTTTAATTTAGTGACCAAGCAGTCACCACCTGCACTAGAGGTGTAAAAGTGTACAAAAAAAAATCTAAAAAAGTCTAGTAAGGTGAATATTATCTTTCAGAATTTTTACCCATGATAAATCAAGCTACAATTATTGCAAGACAAGCTATGAGATAACATTCCATACCATATGTATTATTTGGCAAATCTTTCCTGAATGTGATATCTACCATGCTGTCTCCTGTGTCTTTAGTTTTTTTCTCCATCAGTCTATAAAACAATCAAAAAAACACACTTGTACATTATCCTATATACGGTCATGGACATAGTCAGGGTGGGACAGACAGAGGCACTTGCCCACCCCTAAATTTTGAGGATTTGTAATAATAAAATTATGAAAATCATAAAATTAAAAAATTGTAATTGATACATTACAATTTACATCCCACAAAGACTGGCATTAATGTAATTAACTATCCTAATAAGTATTTCTTGTAGGTAGGTATTTGTGGTTTACGGACTGCACCGACTTCCGTTAAGTCATTTGGCCGTCACATGAACTTTATTAACTAAAACAATAGTGCAACAATGATGAGATGAAGATGAAAGCAATAAAACAGGGTTTTATGATGAAAAAGAAAACGACAGTACCCTGAGAAAGCCTACCTCCGTGGTGTCAGACCCTAAACTAAACCCACACGGCACAAGTGGGAGACGAACTCACCACCTAGCGTACCGGAGGTGGATGCGCTAACCACTAGGCTACCGTGGGGCTGCGGTATTTCTTGTGATAAGCCAGTAAATGCAGTCTAAATCGATAAGATTTTGGTCCAACACGGCTGTACAACAGTGTCATTCAATAGCCTCAAGGCATGTTAGATCCCGTTGGACTGATAAAAAGTGGAATTTTTATCCAACAGAAAAAAAACTATAAAAGTTTAATTTCAACCAACTTTTTGGACTGATGAATGTATGTCTGGTTTAAAGACTACACTGATTTCCGTTAAAGAATGTCATTTGGCTATCACATGAACTTTATTAAATCAAAAAACGCCGAAACGATGATAAGATGAGGGTGACAGAAATGGAACAGGGTTTTATGATGCAGAAAGAAATGGGAGTACCCCGAGAAAACCTGTCCCCACGATGTCAGACCCCAAACTGAACTCATACGGCATGAGTGGGAGACAAATCACCATTTAGGGTACTGGATGTGGATGTGCTAACTACCAGGCCACTGTAGGCCTGAGACCGACAGACATATGCAGTTAATTGTACGACAAAGTTACACAGGATTCACTGGTACTTTAGAATTCCTTACCCAAAATAACATGATAAACTAAAAAAGTCCAAGTAGAAAATAAAAAGACCTACCTTGGACCAACTGACCGGGTAGCAAAGTTTTTTTTTCATTTATTTTTATAAGCTACCCGGTCAGTTGGTCCAAGATAGGTTTTTTTTATTTTCTACTTGGATTTTTTTAGTTTATCAGGATTTACTGGAAGTAAGATTTTAAGGTGGCAAGTGGAGAATTAAATGCCGTTTACAACACATGGTTCTAATTTCATGTCCTTGTTCCTCGAAAATGTATTCAAGTTTACTTCGAAGCTGTATTTCAGGTCTCCTCAATCGAATAAAAACAATAACTACCAAAGTATGAAAGCGTGAAAACAACATTAGCTATATTCTCTCATGTTCTCTATGTTGGATGAAGGATGAAGCACACGAAAATGTAAACAACTGTTTTTCACTTGTTCACTTCCTCTCATCACACCCTCTAAAGTAGATTGTTTGTTTCACATGCTACATCAGCTACAACTTACCATCAAAACGTTTGAGGTGGTAAATAAAACCAACTTTTTGTTGTACAAAATGTTGTAAAACATTGTTAGACAAAACTTTTAACATTTGATACGGCACTAAGAAAAGCCATAAAAACAATAAAGAAAAAGAAAGCATTTACTTTCAAGCAACATACATAAGAACATCATAATGTAAACGAAGCAACATTAGCATAAAAATAGTTTTTTAATATATTTATGTGGATGGTGAAATTGTTCTTCGCAAACTACACTTGGCAGCCCAAAAAAGGTTGAAGCCAAAGGAGAGCGTTCCCCACAAGAAGAAAAACACAATCGCAATTTCAATGCAAACAAGAACAACAATAAAATGTCTAGCAATAATAGAAATTTCCAAAGCCATACAATTTGTGTGAAGATAAACATCCCCCCCCCCCAAGACTGAAGTGCTGGTTATGCCCATGCATGAGACTTGAAAAATTATCCAACATATCCTCAATCTAACAACAAGACTAGCAAAACTGAGGGAAAAAAAAATAAAACACCACTTGCTAAAAATAGATGCCCAACACTTATTTTAAAGGGATTTAAAGCTCAAATATAAAGCTTTTGTATTCAAACTTGTAATTAAAGTCCTACCTTGGGAAGCATGTGTTACTCTCTTGACGAACATCGTCGATGACAAAATTGACAACAACAACATTGGCCCACATACTGCTGTCAGAGCTCATTTCGCCTTTAGTTGCGATGACATGAACTTCAAAGTAAGTTAAAGCTGTTGCTGGATCTCTTGCAACAGTGCCCTTTTCCTAAAAAATAAAAACTACCAGTTATCTCTTATATAAAAAAAAAGTCCATAACACAGGTGGGCAATGATTAACAAGTTGAATAAAATATAAGCCAAGTCTTATTTTTATCCTCCAAATATGTAAATATAATTTAATTGACCAACGTTAATACACTACAATTCAAAACAGAACACCTCACCATATTTGACGGTCCCCAATACAAGCTGGCTTTCACACTGTCAAGAACAAAATTGAATTTCAGTCGTGTGAACACTTGTGTTGTTTCCTCTTGATCTTCTTCAATGTAAACTTCACTTAGCGCTGTTAGTTTTTTCGTGTCGACTGCAATACCAAAAGATATCAGTAGGCCCACTTAATATTCCACTATTCATCAACCATCAAAATGCATTATCAAATGTACAGGTTGTCAACCTCAGTTCCAAAAATCAGTAATAAAAAAATTTAAGTGACCTGAAAACACCAGTAATTTAAGCATTGGTAACCCAAAAAATACCAATAACCTGAGTATATCAGTGATCCAAAACAAATTAATATTTAGACCTAACCTGTTTCTAGTGATTTGATCGTACCATTATCAAAATTTATTGTTTAGTTCTTTTACTACTTTCATGGTGCTTTAAAAGTGGAGCAAGGTTTTTGTCCTGTGGATTAGAGGCATTCTGTATGTATACTGATGCATGTTCAAAAATTAAACCATGATTATCCAGATAAATCACTTATCCAGAATGGCCGTCAACAGTGAGTCTGGATTTGCAGTTGTCAACCCGTAACCATTCTGAACACTTTGAAATACCTGAGCTAGTTGATACCACTTTTGTTGTTTCAGCAACTATGATTGGTTCTGATGACTCGTCTCTTTTCACTGGCGTACATTCACTCAAATTTTCATTCAAAATACGCATTATCATGCCGTAATCTTCGTGTGACATGGTCAACTACAACATTCATTGCAAGTTTACACATGTGAAATACTCAAAAAAATTAATAACACAGTTTTAAAAGTACTCACAGAGATGGCTTTAAAGTGGCCTGAAATGTCCATCTCTGGTATGTCCTTGCACCAACTGGCGGACAAATTGCGTTGGAGTTTGATAACAAAAGATGTTGGTTCCACAAGTAAGCAATCGGCAATTTCCGTTTGCAAAAGAGGGTTCAAGATTGCTCTAAAATATTTAAAGCATTGTATAAATTTCAACTTATGTACAAAATTAGATTCTGTTCCTGAAGAATAAATCTCATTCCTAATGCGACTCGCCTACTCTTGAAGTGTAATTAAACTAACTAAAGCAAGCAGTCTTGACCTTATGTTTAAAAGTGACTGTCTGAAAGAATTCAAAACTTGTTTTTTTTTTTACCTAGCCATTTTAAAACGTTGTAGCTGTACTTCCATGCTTTCTAATATTGGAGGTGTAGTTGAAGTAAAAGCAGCCGAGGTTCCAATACTAAAGTGGTTCGAAACTTTCAGCTGCCCCAAGTCTAACATTAGCACTTCAGTTGATGTTGAATTACGTGGCATTATTATTACTGGTGCTTTCATTTTAATGTTCAAAAGCACGCGTGATGCTTTTTGAATAACCGAAGATACATTTTCCATTGCAGCTTCAGCAGCTTTGACTGTCGCTTCTTTGACTTTTTCCGTTGCTTCTTGAAAGTTACCTAGAAAAGCCTACAGAAACATAATAATCGATAACCTATAACCAGTTTGATGAAAAAGATGAAAGTACTTAACTGAAAAAAAAAATTACCAGACAGTCCATGACAAACTTATTCAGGAACACAATTCGTATGCAACCCACATTAGCAGAAACACTTGTATCAACTTTTTTCATGTCGGTGTAACCAGATCCTTCGGTAGCAGTATGATACATGACAACCCGCACATCAAACACATCATCTCCACTAAACGAAACAATCTGAACAGAAATTTGACAATAATTAGAAAATAATTTGAGGTTTCTATTTCTTTGTTTTTTTTATAAGCATTGACAGGGGTGTCTCCAGGTAATACTTTAAACACAGACCCAAACCCTATACTACCCACATTAAGTTACATTTTTCTTTATGCCTACATTACAATTTTATGTAAAACAGAATAGAAACGCTCTGAAATTTAAGTTAAACGTAAGAAAACATATAAGCAGCACGCAATACCATCGTGGGGTATGTAGGTCCTAGTACAAATATTTTGAGCCCATGCCTAGAATGTCCAACCTCTAACAATGCCCCTGGGTATTTGAATTACAGAAAAACCTTATTACCCGAGGATAAACAGCACCATCTGTCGGATCCATAATTTCAATTTTTCTTAGTACATTCGTTATGGTCATTTTTTCTTTTCGCATTTCAACTTCAGCTTCCAACCCTTTAAAAATCACAAACTTGTTCATACAGCTTTCAAATTTGTAAGAACATATATTGAGAAAGTAGTGTAACTGATTTAAAAAATAACTTACCAGAAATGCTTAGCTCTAAAATGTTTTTAATGCTGCTGCAGATTTCAATGTTCAATGATCCTAATTTAGCAATTACTTGAAGATCGACTAGTTCTTCATTTTTTCTTTTTCGTCGTCTTTTCGCCCCTGTCAAATTAATTTTATAAAAATTTAGTATCAACCTCATTCTTAGCCTAAACTACCACCATAAGTTCAATTGCGAACAATTATGTATCTGGCAGTATCCTTTGTGAATAAGTGTGCCAAAAGTTGTGAAGCTTAGAAGACTCGTTATTGAGTTACGAGCGTTTGTTAGGTCATGTGTTAGTGATCCTGCGATTTCCTGTGGAAAATCAACATTGGTTTTTTCCACCCTGACAATGCACCTGAACACACTTTACTCAATGTTCCTGACTTTCTGCGATTCCCCCACCCCTATTCTATTCGCCTGACCTTGCACCCTGCAATTTTTTTTTATTCCCTAAGATAAAATTACAATTGAAAGTGTATCATTTTGACACTACTAAAGAGATCCAAACAAACTCGCAAGAGGTGATTGACACACTCACACTTGATAACTTCCAGGGATGCATGGAATCATGGGATAGCTGGAATATCTTGGTATATATGCCCAAGGAAACTACTTTAAAGGAGACAGTGGATACTAGGAGTTAAGTTAAAGTTTTTATGGTCAAAATCCTGGAATGTTTGGGTAACACCTCAATATTCTGATTATAATCCAATACAAAAATCCAATAAAAATTTAGATCAGTTCTTGGATATACTTGGGGGCTGATGCCAATAATGGCATCTGTTTTGCCCCACCAGCTCTAGTTTTGGAGATATGGAGTAGCCAGCATATTTGCTAATTCAACCAGTCATTTGTCAGAATTAAAAATTCTTAGTCGCATATTATATTTTCGATAAGATTTTACTAATTTATGAAAAATATTGATAAACTAGATGATAACCCGTCAAAAATTACAGGTGCTAGAATAAATATTACTCATGTTTATTCAAAGTAAATTTTTAATCGATCTGATTTTTCTTGAGAGGAATCCTTTTTACCCACTTTTTCTTAACTTTACTTGCGAGGAATGCCCTTCCCACTGTGACATCATAACCTCATGCTCAAACTTTTCCCTCTTGAAAAAAACAACTTTTATCCTATCTTTTTCCCTTCTTTCTTGAAAAAAGTTTTCCCTCACATGCCCTGCAGCAGCATCTACACACACATGCATGCACGGATCTGAAAAATATACAGGTGATTACATACTACTACAACAACCATTTATTACTATATCAGTTTGTTTCAACCCAAGTGCATAAATGACAATTGGCCATTCAACATATAAGAAGCTTCTTATGACTTTCTGAAGTGAGATTTACAAGGACAGTCCTACTAAAGGTTGGAGCAATAATCTGCCATCATGCAGGCAGATTACCAGGCAAATACCCTTTCCCTAGTATCTCTGTCTTCCATAATTTTCACATTTTGGTTAAACCTTTCTGCTTGTTATTCGCTTAAATCACAAAAGTTTTCTGGGAAGTGATCTAGAAGTGACTGTGTAGGTGATGAACCCTGACGCATATCTTACATGATTCTTCAGTTCGGATCTGACACCATAAGTGTAAGATTTCCGGATGTTGCTGCTTCATAATAACTCATCATCTTGATTCATTGATTTCTTGAATAAAGTTTTGTGCACCATATAGTAAACCTTATGGCAGATGGAGCCAATACTCCAGCCAAGTTCATTAAAATTGGAGATTGTGTTCTGTTCTAAATCATAGATAGGCCAAATCATTTTTGGGTTAAGAACTGCACTGACTTCCGTTAAGGTATGTCATTTGGCCGTCAGATGAATATATTTATTGGATTATTAAATCGAAAAATGTCTGAACAATGATGAGATGATGGTAAAAATAATGGAATGGAATTTTTTGATGCAAGAAGAAATATGGGAGTACCCTGAGAAAAACTGAACAGATCCCCCTCCTCAAAATGTTATTATATCCAAAACTCAGCATTTTCATTATATTAGCTTTTCAAGCTAATATAAGGATTTCAGACATCCCGTGTACCATCTACGAGTAAAAAATTTTACATATGGAAAAAATAATGCCATTTAGCAGGGATACCGAAGTACTTAAGTACCGAATACTTAAGTATGCGTAACAAGTACATTTTAAGTACTTAGTACTTGTATTTAAGTACTGTAATTATGTAGTACTTGGTACTTGTATTTAAGTACAAACTACAATACTTGTACTTAAGTACCTAATAAGTACTTG
>JAQIWH010006844.1:0-12256 GCA_034695005.1 Cryptops parisi
ACGTCCCGGTGAGACATATTCATGTTAAAAATTAAACACAACAAGATGTTAAGTGAATAAACTTCTTTGGGGAGGGAGAGATTTGTTGGTACAATTGAATGATTGGTAGTTATCCATCTCTAATCAAACTGCTGTCACAGGGTGGTAAATCATATAAAATTCATCTAAATCAGTGTTTCCCAAAGTGTGGTACGCGTACCACCAGTGGTACGCGAAAATGTTCAAGTGGTACGCGTGAATACGCGAGACTTTTGAAGAAATGGCACACTGTGTGCATGTTATATACAAGAAGAAATGTAATTTATGAAATAAAAAGTGGAATGAACCATTGTACCAAATAAAAAAATACCCAAAAGCTACATTTGTGTATTATACCAATCATGACCTTACAAATGAATTTGTCACTTTTTGTTACTGTATCTGAAATCCAAACAAAAAACCCACACATTACTTTAAACTGGTTTTGAATTCCACCATGAACATTTTGTATACTAAAATCGTAACTGATAAATCTATTACTATTTTTCAGTTAGGCATAACTTTTGGTTTTCATGTTTGTATGTATACATTGTTTTGATTCAATTTTTTGCCACGTCCTGTGCATTCACTTCTGCATTTTTGCCATTTTATTGCAAGAATGGCATTTTTGCCATTTTATTTCAAAGAGAATAAAATAGACATGTTTACGTTTTGATCTTTCTTCCAAATTATCCTTGTTTTAAAAGTGGTACGCAGGAAAATCTCCGTCTTAAAACGCGACTTTGGAAAGTTTGAGAAACATTGATCTAAATGAATAAGACCAACTATCCCATATCCGGAAATAATTTTGAATTAATTTACCGAAAAATTTCGATGAAGCCCAAGAACCGGAAAATTCCTTTTTGCCCAATCATTTTACGAGCGCGGTTAATATTCGAATAAAACCAGTAGTCAAATAAAAACCAACAATCTTGTTTAGTCATTAGAAGATTAACGTTCATTTTGAACACCAGGTCACACTTTTTATACGCTATATATTAGCTTCATTTGTGAGTGAGTTGTGAGTTTCTGCATACAAATACAAGACGACTCGATAAATTTCGATGATGAATTGCTTGTTAGCCTTATAAATAGTGTTTACAGTTTTATTAGATTTTAGCTTTTCTTTTTTTTTTTATACCAAAAACATTATACTGTAGTTAAAGTAATGTAGGTATTTGTGGTTTAACGACGATTGAGGTATGTCATATGGCCATCACAAGAACTTGAATTCGAAAAGGCCGAAATAAAAACGAAAATGATAGCACAGGATTTGATGATGCAGGTGGAAAGGTGATTATTCCGAGAAAACCTGCCCCCCGTGGTGTTAGACCTCAAACTGAACCCAAATGGCACGAGTACGAGTGAGAGGCAAACTCGCCACCTAAAGTATTTGTAATATTAAATTTAAAAACATCATTTTAATGACATCAAAATAAAAATAATTTTTTATTCACGATTTTAGGAAATAAGTGAAAAGCCTCAATTTTTTGTCGATGATGCATCACGATTTGACGTAGTTCAAGGAGCATTAGGTAAAGTTACACGTGTTTTATTTTTTTTGTAACTATTTTGTATAATTTCATTTATATATTTTTATTTTATTATCCTACGTCTTGGAGGAGACGAATAAACTATACAGATTACATTGATATAGTAACAATTAATAGAAATTAAAATAACAAACAATGAAATGTTTGTTATTTTAATCTTTCTATCCTAAAATGGGGGATAGAAATAATTTAAAATATTTGCTATGTGTAATATATTTATAATTTTTTTTTGTAAACTGGAGGCAACTAGGCATAACTCATGACAGCGCTGTCGACGCACAGCGCCCATTGCTGTCGTCATGCATGAAAATTAAAGGCGCAACATCCAAACAATAATCAACTGATGACGTGTTCGCTGTAAGTAGGTCACGTGTTCCCAGTGGCTGATGACATATTCGCTGTAGCCAATTAAGAACAGGGATGAGATCCTATTTATTGAAGGGACCTCTTATGGCTGCTATTATTTAACAGCTTTAAGAAAGTCAGTACTATAGATAAGTTGACATTTATACATATTTGGATCCCTTTAATTATTTTATTATTATTATTATCCTAAAAACCAACATGTGGCAAAGCTTTTTATTATTATTATTATTATTTATTTTTTTTAAATTATTTATTATTATACAGTCCAAAGGATCAAAAGAACCAGAACATAATACATGCGAAATGAACATTTGTGTGATATTCGAGTGTCCCTTCGCTCCTTGTCACGTGTTATTATGAGCTAACCACGGAGAAGATGGAAAATCTGAACAACGAATTAACGGATAGGAAGTTCGAAACTAACATATTTTGAAACTATTGGAAAATCATGCTTCGATTTAAAACCACCAATAACAGCTGATTAGAAGAATTTTTAGATTGTAGGCCGTGTTTCAGCACTGAATATTGACAGCGTTGTCACGAGTTACGAGTCCCTGCTCGAGTGTTTTATTTGTGAGTATTCGACCAGCAATTATTCGAAGTTAACGTTTATTGATTAATACGTTTATAGGCAATTGCTGGCTTTTGGCTGCAGTAGCTACTTTAACACTTAATCCTGAGTTATTTTATCAAGCTGTTCCCAAAGATCAAAGTTTTGACGAAGACTATGCGGGTATATTTCACTTCAGGTTGGTATTCAACTTTAAAAACTAACTGCACCAAAAGTGGTTAAGACTCGGGATTTAACTGATTTCGGGTATTTACTGTATGTGTGTGTAATATATGCAGGGTGAGGCAAAAATCTGGTCACAGCTAAATATTTCGAAAACCATTAATGATATGAAAATTCTGATTGAACTATTGTAATGTATATCGGTCATAAGCCACCCAATGACGTTACCGAAAGTGATCTTGAAAATTATTTTCAAGGTCATCCAATTATTAACTTCTTTAATATCCATCTCACACCCCATATGTGTTTTAGAAAGATGAAAGAAAATATTTACGAAATAATCCCAACGCATCAAACAGATCGAAAATTAATCGATCGATATACAATACAATAGTTCAATCAGAATTTACATATCACAAATGGTTTTCGCGATATTTAGCTGTCACAAAGCTTTTCCCTCACCCTGTATTATATATGTGTAATAAATGCCTACATTATACTATGATTCTAGACTTTGGCAGAACAACAAAATGATTGACGTTGTCATTGACGATTTCTTGCCAGTTAATGGTGCTGGAAGTCTTGTATTTATGCAATCGAAAGAACGGCAAGAATTCTGGAGTGCACTACTTGAAAAAGCTTGCGCCAAGTAAGAGTGATTTTTCAGTTTTACATCAAGGTTAACATATTCGTTTGTAAAACAGCTCTCCCTCGCAACTCCCTGCTTTTTAGTACAAAGGATTCGTTTATTAGCAACATGGATTTAATGTCAGAAATGCATTAAAAAGTGATAAATAATAGTACTTGATTGCCCGCGAGTATTTATATATTACGTTCCTATATTTATACATTACTTTCTTCATATACAGTATGTTTACCCCCATTGATGACTGTACTGGTCTGCTTTAACTGCTACATGCATGGTAATGAACATTACTTCACTATAAAATACTGATTTACCCCAAATATTAAAACACTTTGTTATCTCAATGTCGCTTCTAAATGTTCAAGAAGTGCTTTAAGTGCGTGCAATAAAACAGCGAAGTTATGTGGCATATAATGCAGCACAGTTTAAGCAAAATCCGCCAATCCAATAGGGCGGATTCATGTCACAGGTCACACTTCATGCCGAAAAATCCGCTAACTGGCGCTGCTTTTAAACACTAGAAAACTGTTTCCCATTTATAGCGTTGAGTTATGGGAAAAAGCACAAAATTGTTCGTTTCCTTGGTAATTGATAAATTACCAATTTACCATTACCCTCTTAAGAAAAATTATAAAATCGTGGACTGCAAAAATTTTCAGAAAAAATAAAAAATCAATATTTAAAAGAAAAGATAAATTTTTAAGCTTGCAATTAGTTACATCTTTCACTGTAAATATGTAATTATACTGAATATTATAATATACTAGTTTCTAAACCCGTCAAATTCACGGGATCCTATAAAATCCTAATAAGCAAGCCGAATCTATAAAAATCCGTATTCATTAATAGTGTGTGATGACGTCAGTAGGAGTCGTCACAGTGACGTCATGGACCGTCTACATGTGACGTTTTTAACGTTTTCTTTAAAACACCGATAATAATTTAATCGTTCGAAAATTGAAAAAAGTAAAACATATAAGTTTTAGTTCGCGAAAAACTTTTTTTTGGTGTTTTTGGTTTATCATGCGATGTCAGGTAGTCCGAAAAAGCTGTTCAGTTTGTTCAGATTGCACACAGTATATAGGACTAATTTTATATTCGGATAGTTATGCACTTTAAAATACCAAAATATGCACTAAAAAACGAAGAAAAATTCACTTTAATGTGCACTAAAAACCTTGAGATACTCATAAACCTTGTGAACATTTTCACCCCCTCGCCTATAATTTCACCCTAAGTTTCTATAAAAATGTATCCCGATTTCTAATATTCTCGCTTCCTAATATCCACAAGCAAGATATTGCTATGATCGTTTTCTCATACAACGAAACAAAAAGTAAGAATGGAACCACTGCTGCTATTAAATGGAGATTAAAAAATTGATCTTGACCATTATCTTTTAGTAGAAAAAATTTAAAAACTACAGTAAAATGGAATTTGCTTATGTTGACTTTTGTTGTAATATTTCTAATTTTGTGCCAAGCTACTGTACTTGAAAAAAATATTTGAAATGAACCATTGATTTATACATTAAAAATGCAAAATAATTATTTCATGATTAAGTTCTTCCAATATCGAAGGATATATTATTTCTTTTTAGCACACGGAGACCACTCAATACTTGTTCCAAAATTAAAATTGAGAAAATGATTAACACGCCAATTTATTTTTTTCTGTTTTTTAACACGCCATTTTCATTTTTTTTTATTAAATTCTACCCGCTGAGGGTGACGCCCAGTGCTTCGAAACATAAATATAAATTGGTTTTATCATTTTTCCATTTATGCAGAAGCTGAATTCATTTAGAAGTGTTGTTTATTTTTTTTGTATGAAAGTATTCACATTCACACGAAAATGATTCAAAAAGTAAGTTACACCTTTGAATAAAAAACAAGATTAGATAAAAACTTTGTTTTTAAGCACAACCTTTTATTCAAGGCAGAGTCAGTGCCACTTTCTCTCACGGACCATGACAAAATGACGAAACTTTTCAAAGTCCATCCGCTTGTAAGGGAAGGGAGTTGTAGCTTGTAGCTAATTTCCTAAGCTAAGGTAAATGTAAACACCTAAGGTGTTTACATTTACATCGAGAAGTTTATCATGCGTTCCGATAAATGTTTACAGTTGTTAAGTCATTATGTGGATTAATGAATCCACATGAAGGGTATGCATTTAAAATAACATACATAGAGGGCGTCTATATCTTTTTGTTATTTTGTTATTCAAAAGTACATCTTACTTTTTGAATCACCATAGTATTTTGTATGATAAACATATTTTGAGTGATACTATTTGACAGCATATTGTAATTTTAATGTACAAAGTTTTAGTATGTAAAACTGGTAAATAACAAAATTAAGTAAATGAAACTCTCATAAATCGAGGACTGTGATATCCTCCCAGTTGACATTCATACATAATACGTATAATTTACAGTTACACAACATCCATTATCCAGTTTAGGCCTACTGTTATATGTGTAAAGCGTAAAGACATTTGTGCTCTATTTCGGTATTGTTTCGTACTAGGTTATATGGTTCCTACGGGTTACTGTCAGGTGGTAGCATCTCCACCGCGTTAACGTTATTAACTGGTGGTACTGTGGAATTTTACCCTCTTGCACCTCCACAAGAAGATTTATTTAATATATTGTTAAAATCGTATGAAAGACGCGCCCTTATGGGAATGGGCATACAGGTACGTCGTATATACACGTCGAACTATACTAGTACAAAGATTGATAAAAATACGTGTTTATATTTGGTTCCAGAGTTGTTCAGATACCCCGGAAGAAAAACAGGACAATGGTCTGTACGCAGGACACGCTTATAGCATTACTGCTGTTAAGCTGGTACAATAATTGTATTTCATCAATCACTATTATTGCACATATTTCATTTGTTGAATGCGGTTTAACTTATAGGTAGATATAGCACAAAAGGCGGAAACAGTTCAGCTCATAAGAATTCGAAACCCTTGGGGTCATGGGGAATGGAATGGGCCATGGAGCGACAAGTGAGTGAAATTAGTATTACCGGTACCAAATTCTCTCGGACACAGGTTTTAATATAGTATGCTACTGTTGTGTGTGACGAGTTCGATTATAATGACTTTAGGTCAGAAGAGTGGAATTCCCTAACAGATGAAGAAAAAAAATCTATGGAATTAACAATTGAAGAAGATGGAGAATTTTGGTGAGTGTGGTCTTGGATCAACTGATCATCTAATAAAATCGAAATTTATTATGATATCATTATATTTATTGCGGCACTTAAGGATCATATCACAACCCAAAAAACTAGATACTAGAAGATCAGCACGAAAATTGGTCCGAAGGAATAAGATCTTTAAAATACAATGCTAAATGACTAAATATTAGAAAATTACATGTGAAACAAACAGAAATACAAGATACAGAATGGATACAGCCAAATGCGATTAAAACACAATACACCCTTATTTGATATGTGATTTGAATTTAAAAAAAAAATATTCTGGATGTTTTTTTATTATCAGGATGCCATATTCTGATGTCGTCAAAGTTTTTTTCTCGGTGGAAGTTTGTAATATGGAGGAAAAAATTTTCTCCGAAGCAGTGTGGGATGATGGATCGAAGAAAAAATGGTTAACCCATGTTTTCGAAGGTTCATGGACTAAAGGGACTACTGCTGGTGGAAGTAACGCATACATGGGTGAGTTCACTTGTTGTGTGTCATGTCATTACTTCTAAATTTGAAATCCATAGTATTTTAGTATGTGATAATCAACGAGGTTTTTCATTGCAGACACTTTCTGGCATAATCCGCAATACAGAATAACTTTGAAAGATCCTGATGAAGATGATGAGAACGTTTGTACGGTAATTGTGGCCTTAATGCAAAAAAGCAAACGCACTAAGAACAGAAAAGTACATCGCATACGCATTGGTTACATCATTTACGAGGTACGTGCGGTTTTCATTTAAGTTAAATTGTTATTTAAATTTAAAAGTGAATTTATTTAATATTACAAATTATTCATCACAGGTGAAAGATCCGGATAAAACTCCCCGGCCATTGACAAAAGATTATTTCGAGACCCATGCTTTTGTAGATCAGTCGCCAGAGATTGCTGATAAAAAAGAAAACACTTGTCGATTTAAGTTAGCACCGGGTACTTATTGTATAGTTCCAACGACATACGAACCAGAAGAAGAAGCGGATTTCATATTACGAGTGTTTACCGAAAAGAAAACTGACATGACGTAAGGACTAAGTTTTACGCTTTTCGTGATTTCACATAAAACAAGTTGAACGTTGAATGAATTCTGTTATTACAGAGAAAATGACGATTCCATTGGTGAAGGAACCATTGATGACGAAGCGGTAATGCCTATTAAATTTTATATTTCAGTGAGGGAACTCTTCTTAGGTTAAATCCTTCTGTATTTATGCGAAGTTTTAACCGAATTTATTCTTCCATTATTCGAGGACTTTCTGTACTTTGTTTATTTACAATCTATATAATTTTTTTTTACTATTATGTCACTGTTTATGTTCATAGAAATTTACACATTTACAGGATATAATCATTAAATTCTACGGAAGTGAAGAAAAACAAAAGATTCTCAGAGAGGCATTTAGCAAAGTCGCTGGCGTGAATCTTGAAATTGATGCCTTTAAGTTAAAAGAAATTTTAGATCCTTTACTTAAGAAAGGTTACTGTTTAATACTTCACATAAATAAAACAAAATAATGTACTGTATGTATATTTTTTATATCCTTTTTATTTCAGAGTTCCAATTTGATGAGTTTGGAATTGATCTTTGTAAAGCAATGGTTGCAATGATGGACGTATCCTTAATTTTTTTAAAAAAATTTCATTACTCAAAATTACACATTAGCTTAATTAGTTCAAATTGTGTCCAACTTCTGCAGTTAGTTTAACGTAGATGTGATAATGGTAATTCATTCAACTTAACTGAACAAGGTCGATCGCACAGGAAAACTAGAATTAGAAGAGTTCTTGCAGTTGTGGACTTCCATAGCAACATGGAAGGTAAGACCATTTCAATGAACATTCATTCTTTCCAATACAAATATGATACGAAAAATCAAAAATGAATCTCAATAAAAAATGTAACGTGAGATGTTTAACAAGTAAATTACAAATGAATTATAAGTCTAACAACCAGTAACTTGGAAAAATCACTTATTCAGAATGGCTCATGTCCCAACGGCTCGGGATTTGAGGTTAAAAACCTGTATAAGATTCATTGTTTGTTTACTACATAAGAATTTCTTGTAGAGTGTGTTCAAGCTGTACGAGAAAGATAATTCGGGTGCTCTAAATACACTTGAGCTACGATCATGTTTGATGTCTGCAGGTAATTTAATTTTCACGTATTGTATAATTATCAATCTAATTAAAGATATTATTAAAAAAACATCTATGTATTTTCTAGGATACCATTTGAATAATGATGTTTTGAAGATTCTCAGTGCGCGATACGCAAACAAAGACGGGACCATTTCATTCGAAGATTTCATTATGTGTGCTGTCAAAGTGAAGAAGATGATAGGTAAGTGAACCAACTATGCAGTTGGTCCTCGGTTTATAGTTATATGTTGTGAAAACCCTTTCAATTGGGAATCGCACATAAGAAAATATACGTTTGAATAAGAAAAAACTATGTACTTGTAGACCTATAATAACAAGTGAGAACTACTTATACGAGTATAATCTGCAAGACATAACAAAATGCGGATGACCATACAATAAACGTACAGCTGATATTTGATCTGTTTAATACCAATCATTTTAATTTGTTTCAGAAATATTCCGAGAAAAGGGTTCTTCTAAATTAAATAAAGCAACATTCTCTCTGGAAGAAGTAAATCGGCAACTCGAAATATTTCCAATTACACCTTTATCAACTGTGTCAACTAATCGCACGTATCTTTTCAGTGGATCGAAACAACTATGTATGCTTAACTATCGAATGAAATCGACAACAACAGAAACAAAATTTTTGCCTTTAAACGGATATTTGTGTATTCTTTTTAAAATTTAATATTCTTTGTTAACACCTTCTAAACCTATCATGATGTTACATTTTATCGCAATTCCATATCTAGTGTTACTAAAGACATGAGTGAACTTATACAGGGTATGTTTTTAAATTATACAACGTTTGAGTTATGTAGAGTGCGCCAAAGCAAACAAAGAAAGCCTGTATTATATGTCCGCCAACACTTCGTTTGCAATTTTCAGACCGAACGTGTGGCCAATTGGTTTAATGCAGTGTTGCTCCTTGCTTGTGCAGTACAGTTTTAACTGCTGTCAATGGTGATACTTTTCGTTCAGCACGTCTCATCAAGAAATGTCGGACCTTTTCAAAAATTCATCTTTGAGTGGTTTCAGCTGGGTAACGGTGATTTCAAACGTGTAATTCGCAAACGGAGCCTTTACGGACATAAGTTCATATGACTTATTTTGTTTGTTTTGATGCACCCTGCAAACCCTCAAACGTTTTAACACATTCAAAAGCACATCCTGTATATACACACATTATATACGAGAAATGTCTACTTTTTCAAATCACTATTTTTAATGTTCACAATACACTGTCTTGACAAATTAATATTAGCAAAACATATATATACATATATAAAATACTTGGTATCAATGCCTTCAAAATTGTCTTTTATATTTTCTCCTGAGTGTGGTATCAGTGTTATTTTTTCCTGTCTTTTTAGCATTATCAAAATTTATTGGAATTTGGAAATTGCCCGTTCGCTAAGACTAAGATAATGTATGTACGTACTGTAAAGCCGGATTTCCATGTGAACGTTAAAAAACTCGCGTGGCAAAAATCGTGCGCTTTTCAAAGAAAAATGCATGTACAGTATTGTATTTTATTAATTGTTACCTGCCGCGCTGGTAAAAAAAATATTCACCACCTGATCGAAAAGTGAAGCAGCATGTTAAACCATGGCTAATAATATACCTTACTTTCCTGTTATAGCCAGGTCCAGTCTGATGTTGATATTTGCTTCTACTTAATTATGGGTTTATTGTGCAGGTCAGGTTAAGAAAAACAAAGAAACGCATTAAAGGTAAGATATTGTTTTGTTTTCCTAACCTCCTGACCTGCACAATAAACCCATAATTAAGTACAAGCAAATAGCAACATCAGACTGGGCCTGGCTATAACAAGAAAATACCTAAAGTTCTTAAACTATGGTCTAATTCCTTAAAAATGTTAAATTGGTGTAATTTTACATAAAAGTATTTGTTTTTTTTCTGCTTTTGTCAAAATGGTTTGTTTTTGTTTTTATAAATTTTATATATTTTTTTTGTAAAATTACCTGTTTATTGTAAAAAAAAATACCTATGAGCTTTTATGATAATAGATATTTAAAAAATTAGAAAAAGGTATTAGAAATAAATTTTAAAAAGGTATTAGAAGAATAATACAAAGGTCACAGAGTTATTATTAAATCACGGATATTAAAAAATACCTGTGACCATTGTTAAAGTTAAAATTAACTCAATAATTATACAGTGTATGGCATTCCTATATGGTGTGACGTTCCAGTTACCTTACCGAATTTTGTCGCCTACGAACCGATTATAACTGGTTGGTTCGTATTCTATTTGTACCGCCGTACTCATCAGACATCACTCCGTTTCTGCTTACTAACTCGCAAACGTCTTATCGTTTGCACAGAATATCACAGATGATTGTCCACAATCGTCGTCTTGAACTAAGCCATGGACTTTCCCAATCAAATTAACTAATTAAATTTCCTAAATCAATATAGTGTATATTCCACTACAAATTGCAAAAATTCCCGATTCACATTAATAACACCAAATTTGTCAACTGTTACGCTTGATAAATTACGCTTTTCCAGAGTTCCTTATTTACACATATACTATATTGTATTTAAATTATTGGAATCATGTTCTTTTTCAGATAGAGATGTTTTTTACATTTAAATTATGTTCCTCATATATACTATAGATTTTTAATCAATAATTCTGTTTTGTTTGTCCCTTCGGGATGCATGAATTTTTAAATAAATAAGTAAATAAATAAATATCCCTACAATATTATATTATGTTAACCTGGAATAAGCTCCCATATTCGTGAACTTCATTTTACTTGTGTTCGCTTAGAAATAATTAAAACTTGTTTTTTAAAAAGTCTTTGTACAATCTTATTACATTATTCCACCTGAAAATCATGATATATTATCCTAAATGGATGAAGTTTTGTAAAAGAAAATAGAAAAAAAAAGACTGTATTAACAAAAGCAAAACGTTTTATTTGTTTAACAAATGAAGTTTGTATTGATGATTACTGTAAATTACGTCCGTCTATTTCTGCATATACAGCTTTGTAATTTAGTCCCTATGAGATTTATCATTTTAAAATATAAAAAAAATCATTTAATTTTCACTTTTTCTCATTCTCTATTTCATGCATGAGATCGATGTTGCCCTTCATGAAAATCAGCATAGTGATTGTTGGTGACAGGAAACAAAAACGATCGTTAAGCTAAGCGTTGTGTAAATCATGTTTGTATAACGAAATAACATAACTCATTAAGTGTACAACCCGCAATTCAACAGCAACAGAGTATGCATTTGTAGGTCAGCCACGACGTCAACAATGATGATCACAGTGAGAAGGTAAAGGTTTTGAGAAGGTGAGAATAAGAAAAGTTTTCTTCGGCAACCCTCTTGAAAAGAAATAATAAACGCTATACTGATTTACTTAGGTTGTGAAGATGCCTTACTGAGTTCTGAGATGGTTACTGAGTTCGATTAGGAAATCGTTACAACCACGGCCCTTTTGGAAAGCAAATTGATTTGAGTGTAGGAGGTGATGAAGTTTATTGAACTTGTTTAATTTACCAAGAAGAATGACTTCAAATAATTTTGAAAAAATCG
>JAQIWH010006845.1:0-12255 GCA_034695005.1 Cryptops parisi
TTTTTTTAATATATATATATATATATATATATATATATATATATATATATATTTGTTTAAATTAACTTTGCAGACAAACTTGTCCATAAGCAGTAGTGCGGGAGTTGTCGAAAGTGCCTTCAGGTTACGAAACTACACAGGCGATGGAAGCATTCTTCGTGACAAGATGGACGTCGTGTTCATTTCTCGGACGATCGAGAATTATTTGGAATACGTACCCTGGCAAAAAGAGGTACGTATTCATGTTCATCCTTTGTTTGTTTTTACAGTAATTTTCTTGGAAGTTCAATTAGCTTTGTTTCGATATAATTTTTTTTATGGTCGTTATTTATATTTTAAAAAAATTTTGATCTTGTGTACTTTTTTTATTTACAGATTGGAGAAGTTCTTATCGATGTCATCAGTTTGATTATGAGAGTGGATAAATCGCTGTTAGCGGAAGCTCAAAAGGAAGATAGAGCTTGTAGTAGGTAATTAGACAAAAAACGAATTCAGTAGTTTTGTTTCGTTTTGTTTTTAATTCTTGTGAGTGAACGCTGACACGTTGTTTGGGTTTGGAATCTCAGATTGGTTCAGGCAATAGAAAAGCTTCCCGACTTGATGACGGACAGTTCCTTCAACCGTTACCGAGACAACATCGCGGTGGAGGAGTTCCTCATCAAACCCAACAGTTTCGCAGGAATATCCTGCACTTCGTACGTCCGAGCGGTGGGCGCCATTTCGCGAAAAGTCGACATGTCGTACAACGAAAAAGTGTTTGAGTGCAACACCGTGGACATAAGCAACATTCGAGATTCCGTTCATAACAAGGTAAATTGCGAAATTTGGAACCCAAAAGGTTTTCGGCTTCAAAAATTGCATTACGGGCGACTGTCGTTTTAAGTTTTGTTCCAAGACATTTGTCGTATGTTTTGTTTGTTATTGATATTTTTGTATTTTTGGGCATTTTCTATAGAATTGTATATGATACTTGTAGGTCTAAGATTATATAATCATTTTGGCAAAGTATAAAATAACACGTTATGTACAACACAACTGTTTAGGTTAGTTCACATCATTTTGTCAAAAAAATGAAATAAATGTAAGTTAAAATTTAAACTTAACCTAAAAGTTTTGCTATTATGAGTATTCTAATGTTAGTTTCATACATTGCGTAAATGAGATTTGGCATTGTATAGAATGTCATTGCCGGTAACCTATAGGCTACATCAACGGCCATTTCAGAGCTTTGAAATCATGAACTAAACGTCGGGTTGTCTTCCATAGCAGTACGTAACATTCAATAAAACAAGAAAATAACAAACAACAAGATAAGTGTTGTAATAATGGTTTTGTTATAGCAAATGTTCGTAAACTGTACGTCTAAACGTTCATAAACCAAGAATTTGCCTGTATCTTGAGTGTTGAGATTTTTATTTTGTTTCAACGAACTAGGTTATCGAAGCGTCGATTCAGCTTCCAGCATCACTGTTTCAACAACTCGAACCGCAAACCGTCGACCTGCTCGGCAACCAGAAACTCCAGTTTACGATCTACCGAAACAGCAAGCTGTTTCCTGTGGTCAATCACGTGAACCTGAAGCAAAATGAAATAATCACCAGCATAATTTCCAGTCAGTTAGGTAACTTATGAAAAATGTTATTTCTTGTTATCTCGTCACGTTCGTCACCTCTGAATGCAGGGATACCGAGTACTTAAGTACCGAATACTTAAGTACACGTGACAAGTACATTTTAAGTACTTGGTACTTGTATTTAAGTACTTTGTAATTATGTAGTACTTGGTACTTGTAATTAAGTACTTTGTAATTATGTAGTACTTGGTACTTGTATTTAAGTACTTTGTAATTATGTAGTACTTGGCACTTGTATTTAAGTACTTTGTAATTATGTAGTACTTGGCACTTGTATTTAAGTACAAACTACAGTACTTGTACTTAAGTACCTAAGAAGTACTTGAAATATAAGGAAGTAGAAATATTTGGGTCTGAAAGGGAAATTCCTCTTTAAACCACTACCCTCCCTCCCCACTAATCCACTATTTGCTTTTCATGGAAATGCCCAAAAATCACGTAATGTACTTGGTAATGTACTTGTACTTAAGTACCGTATACTTGGTACTTGGCCTTAAGTACATTTATTGAGCCGTACTTGGTACTTGTATTTTAAAGTACTTTAAAGTACCTATTCAGAAAGTACTTGTACTTGTACTTAAGTACGTACTTACGGAAACCCTGAAAATGTATTATTTTAAATCTATGTAAAAAATATGGTAACAAGTGTTCTGTGTAAACATTTAGTAGAGACTGAGTATCAATTGAGCAAAAACTGTTAAAGCCGCCTGTCACGCATTTGGTGTGGTAATTCGAGCAATTTATGGATAATTGTGACGTCAACTTTTTGATCAATCAATAAAAGTTGTTTGACAAGAAGTCGATATCACAGTTTTCCACAAATTGCTCGAATTTGCCACATCGAAAAATAAGGGTCAGCAGGCATTTGAAGAATTTTAAAATTACAATATCGAGAAAACAGTTTTTGTTTACTGAATTTCCCTGTTTGACGATAAAATACAGTAAAATAATTCAAAGACAAAATGAAATCAGGTCTCAAAAATAGTTCTAAAGAGTAAAAACGTGCACGAAGTTATTGTCGCGATCTCTTTCAGAATGCACGATAACGCGTCAAAATTTTGTCATTTTTATCTTCTTTCGTTAGATGAAAAAAAAATGGATTATTCTTTTTATTATTATTATCATCATCATCACTCTAGTAGTTTTTGCCAAGAGAAAAGTGATTGCTTAGGACGAGTGAGTGAGAGTGTGGTGGTTCGAGGCAAAGAAGTTTGCGTGAGTTCTCTCGTTTTCCCGTGACAATTGCGAGATATATGCACGAGCGCGATGTTCTCATCCAGCAATTCGTCAAATTGGGAAGCTTTTAACTGCGGTAACAAAGGTTCTTTTTCATCAAGAAAAATGATGGAAATCATTTTTTCCATTCTGACAGCGAGAGAAATTTATTCGAATTTTACTCCCAAGTTCAAGTCGGATGAGATTCGTTGTGTGAAAGTTACGCTTAAGGTATTACCATCGCGGAACATTTCGTATAAAATACTGCCCCCACTTTTTTTCTTTTACTGGGGGCAGATTTTAATCACAAGTAGTAGAAAGGAAAATAAATTCACGGGTAAGGAGGGGTTTTTCAGGATTCTAAATTATCACTCTGTTCTTCGACGCTTTGGGAATGTATGTTCGACTACTAAAAATGTAAATGTAATTACTTTCACCCCTGTTGTTTATTGGATATCACTTTATATATTTACATACACTATATTTATCTTTAAATTTTTCTTGTTATTGGAAACTGAAAACTTAAATAATATCAACTTCAATAGAAATTCATCTTACTCATAATGTTTTTAAGTTTTCTGTTATATAGAATTTTATATGAGAGGTAGATTTTTATACAGTTTTTTTAATACAGTACATATTAAGTTTCTTCATTAGCCTGATGTTCGTAAAACTCACTTTGACGTTGGAGACTAATTTTGAGGTAATTAAAGTGAAAGTTCATAAAAATTCATTTATCGTTTGAAACCACCCAAGAAAATGCACAAAAATCGACCCCATCTCTTGAGATGATATCATCTTCTACGCTAAACAGTATTAAGACTGTCTTCTTAAATAAAGACAGAGATTGGTTTAAAAGCCTTCATAAAGACAGCGTTTTATTGTACTACCACAAACATCCAAAAAGGTCGACAAAAGACTGAAGGGAAAATGTAATACATAATAGTAGGAAAAAATTTCATGAAAAAGGACCAAAAAAAAAAGGGGGGGGGGAATGAATCTCTCTCTAAATCAAATTCTCGAGTCTGAAAAGTCAAAATGAGAGAATGGCTTTAAATAGGAACAAAAGTTAATTAAGTCCTCCAGGTAAGAGGTTATTAGCGAGGCAACGAGTTTTCCCTAGCAGTGTTGATCCCAGTGAGCTCACCAGGAAGCTTTTCTTACTTTTGGAAACATCAAAGTTAATTACGTTTCGCCTTGACAATTCTTTTCGTCTTCAGACCCAACAATTTCACGTTGATTCGTTTGACAACCAACTCTTTTTCCACCTATTGTGGTTGCGCGTGCACAAATCGATTTGCTTTGCCTTACAAGAAAAGTGAGAAAAACAGAAACACAAAGAGGTGAAGTTACATACAAAACAAAAAAGTTTTATTAAATTTAATCTGATGTTTGTTGTGGTTTAAATGATTATAATTATTATCACAGTAGTGTAATTGAAGTTGCTTAGATAGGATCGATATTCATAACATTTTGTTCGTAGAAATAATTTGCCAAAAAAAAGGGAGGGGGTACGAAGTAAAAAAACTAATAGTGGTTTTTATGTGGGTGTTGATTTTTTTTGCACTTACGTACTATTAATTTGTTGTTTTAATTATCGATAATGGTATTAAAAAACTACCTCGTGCAGAGTTTGCTCCGATGTTATCAAATGTTTTGTATTTTTATTGTTTAAAGGTTGGCCCACACGGGCCGTCAAAGTAATAAAATAAAATAAATAAATAAATAACATTCATACAGTATTGTTTCAGGTATTACAGGTCTTTATTGTATTTCTTTTCTACAATTATGTCTGTTCATCATTGTTAATTTATTACAAAATGTTGTAATCTTTTGGTTCGTTAAAACTGTAAATTTAAAGTAAATAAATGAATAAACAGTTGAACGAATAAATACAAAAAAATATTAAAAATATAATTTTTTATTTTAATAAATCACTTGTACCTTTTTATTAATTATTGTAATTGTAATTATTGTAAATTTAGTGTAAACATAACAAAACCTCTCGAATGGATACGCGAATTTAAGCAAGTTCACAAAGGATTAAATTGGTTGAGCTTTTAAGATTCACATTGAAACCTAACTTTTAAAGGAAGTATACTATTGAAACGTAATTGTGTGTGAATTAAGTTCACTATGCAAAGTTCTAAGTAGATAACAAGAAAGACCTGATACATTGCACAGCAAGCATTTACACTTTGTTTTATAAGTATAACTAAATAATTATTATTAACATACATTGTAATAGGTACCGGTAATTGAGATAGTTCATTAAATTTCACAATCGATTCACAAATTTTGCCCACGTTTAGAAAAGTTGTGAATTTACCAAAGACTATATATATATATATAGTCTTACTGATTTTAAGATTAATTTCTAACTTTTGGTACCAAGTTGAGAAATTTTAATAATTATGAACACCATTAATCATAGTGGACAGTTATAAGAAATTGCTATATGTTACTACTGCTGACGTCTTGGAAAAATGCTGGGCATTCGTCGAGGAAATGGTTCAGTTTTTATAAAAGATTTAGCTCGGAATCGCGAACAGAAATTTTCTCTCGAAACTTTACTTTCTGCCTTGTTAGTTTTAAATACAATTAACATCTGATTTATTTTGCATCTTGGTTGGTCGTTTTCTTTGAAAGCGAATATCTCTCATTGTGCGCTTTGCTTCGCCCACATAAATCACCTTTCACCAACCGTCAGCACGAATTAAAACCTTACACCGGTGTGAACTTCAAGGTGCAAGACATTAAATTTTATGTTCTACATTTTCCTTAACAAAAAGAAAAACAACAATAAACGAAATAAAACACAGTACTCGTTTAAATTTGTAATCCATTTGACTTTCGAACTTAAGTTGTGTTTTTTTTTCATTATAAAATTATCACTGTAATGAAATATTTTTTTATCAATTTTAATTTATAAATTATTTTAATCTAAAACATACCTATGTGGAAAATAAAATTTATTATTTTTAGAATTTAATTTTTTACCATTAACTATACTTTACAAGTTAAGCTTCTTTGCAAAGCTTAACTTTTGCATTCTTATCTTTGGTATCCGATCGATGACAGTAAATCACAATTTATCATAATTTATGACAACTAATACAGAATGGTACTACATACGTTGAACACGATTTATTTAAAAATTTATAAATTTTTTATAAAGAAATGAGAAAAAAAAGTTGATGGAAATTTCAGTTTTAAAAATAGGGTTTATTACTCGAAATACCTTCAGCACTTGTGTTACTCCGCTGAAAAGGCATAAAAATTTATTACTCTTTTAAAAGGATTTTTGCCGCCCGTTGGAAAAATAGCCACTTAGTCATGCGTATATACACAATACAAGAAAGAAAACATAATTGCTTTAAGCTTATTAATCTTGGTTCCGAATTCAGCAGGAAAGCTATAGTTCATTATACTTTATGATGAATGGTGTCATTAAAAACGGTCGATTTATCTTCAGAAAAGATAAAGAGCAAACTGTCAGAAAATTGCACGAAAAATAATGTGGAGACGACGCGTCAGCAACTCTATTATTTTAAGCTTGATGATGAAACGATTTTTATTGATGCAAAATACTGGAGAAGTTAATCGCCAAGATTTATTCCGCATTTTGTTCGCTACGGGTGCGAAAATTCGTGCGGTGGAATGAATACCGAGGTTTTCAAGAGTTTAGGTTAATCTCAATGAACCTACTTACTATTAATTTTGATGCTCGACGAGGGGGTCAGTGGAAAGCACACTTTCGATACGACTTAGTAATGATGATTCATTTTCGTAGTAATGCGGTAGTTTACAAATTAGTGCTAAATAATTAATGAAGTACTGTATTTATTTCAAAGCATTAAAAAAAAAACTAGTTAAACTTTATTGTGCACGCTATGAAAAACCTTAATTCAATTCTAAATTTCCGTTAGAATTATTCATGTACGGGATTTCAAAAATATACAGGGCATCTACGTCGTAATCTCCAAATTTTATCGTATTCTCACAAAGTAAGGAATAGAAAGATGTACCTTCTTTACATAACAAATTTCAGTCATAGCACACATCAGATTTAATAAAATAAATCGCCAAACTTCAATGTGAGCTTCATCTCACGTGACGGTCTTGTGAGCTTCATATCTGTAAATACTTATAAGCAATACGAAATTTATTTTGTGGATAGCTTTATGCATAACCATCCCAGTAACTCGTTCCTCCTCTGAGATGATGCAAATGTTTTGTTGAATGACAACAGCACCCCAACGGTGACTCGTAAAGACTAAAACTTTAGGCTCACATTTCAACTCCCGTAGTACACTGTAGACTTGAAAAAAGGAGCAACAATTCCTTCTTTTTTTGCCCCTTGAGCAAAAACATTACGCTCAAGGAGCAATTCCAAACTTAGGGCCTCATGACGTGGACACCCTGTATATTAAGTAAAAATTGAATTTACGGTATATTTGAAATAAAATAATTTGTAATACAACGGTATTGCAATGGTCTTTAGCAAGCCATTAGTTCATTGGCGTTTCAAATTCGTGGTTTATTCTTTCCCTATAAATACACTTTTAAAGTCATTAAAAAAGAACCGTAACTTTCTAGTCCAGAATTTATTCCTAACTATCCTTTTCTCGTCAACGTCAGTGTAAACATAAAACAGTAACACAAATTTAAAAATTGGGTATAAAATCTGTTTCTCGTAAACTTTCTGATAAAAATTTTAATATGAAAATTAGCGTATAATTTTTCTGGGTTGACTCTGATTTAAGTGCCAAATTTATTCAAAATCAGTTTATTTTTTTTATCCTTTTTTTTTTTGCATCATGCTAGCACAACTAGGCAGATATACCATAAAGTGTATTTATATATATATATATAGTAAAACAAAAATAATATGCCCATGGCGAAGCTAGTAAGCTGTCTTGTATTATTGATAAGTTAACGGGTGTTGTAAGAAGACGAAAACGTGTTGTTGTTGCAAGTCGAGCTTGTTGCTTTCACTCGACGAAGCATGACTTTGCCAGCTAGTAACTCGGTACTAAAAGATGATTAGACAGTTTCGGTTTGCAGGACCTGTCTTTCTCAATGCATCACTTAATCTTTTGCTAAAAACGCTAATCTTTTCGCTTAAAGACGCCCAGCAAGCCTTTCGTGAAATTAGACAACATAAAATAATTTTTTATACAAAAAATAAAATAAACCCTTTTTTATTATATATTTTTTTTTAAGTTTAATGGAAGTTGTTTTTCAGTTCATTCACTGGAACACTGGTGAATAAAAAAACTTAGAAATAAAAAAAGTTTAAAAACTATTTTCGTATGATTTGTACTTACTTTAAACTTTATTATTTAAAAGCTTTTAATTAATTAACATCGTTGAAATTGAGATACCAATATTTTTTCTGTAAATATATTTTTCTTATTGCGGATACACAAAAAATTCATCCATTTTTATTTTTGATCAACATTAATGAGAACCATTATGACAACTGGTTTGAACTTCTATGAAACAAGTTACTAACGATTCAACTCTGTATTGCCGTTTTGGAAACATAGCCTCCGGTGATACCGTGGGGGTTTAATTATCAGTCTTTGAGGTTCCAATTTTGAATGCAAACTATTCACTAGTTAAATGGGGAAGAGAAATGCACCGATTGATTGCATTATTGCGCCGCAAATTTCCTTTCGGTAACCAGAGGGACATTGGAAACTCTATAGCCTACGTAAAAGGTGGGGGAGGGGGTTGTTGGTAAAAGCTTGTACTGTACTCGTAGTATTGAATCCCATCTGTGGAGAAGGGTTCGATTTCCCACGTGATTGGGTTAGTAGTCCCCTGGGGTAGCAGTAGCTATCGGCCGAGAAGGACTAATAAGAACACTGCTTGGCTCTCGCCAGCACCTGATCACTGGATAAGAGGTTGACGAAGTGGAGACTGCAACTACTCTAGTACTACTACAAGCCTATGGACTTTTCATTCCAGATCATTGCATGTAATGGAAGTGATTGGAGAGGATTGCAAAATCCGATGCTGATTATTGAGGCTTGTAGAGGATTAATGTAATTAGGCTTCTCTAATTGGACTTTCAACCATGGTCGATAACGAAGGAAGTTATTTGAATTAGTAGGAAATTGCTTACGCTTTCGTGAGTCGACACAAGAAAAGGAGGCAATTAGATGTCAATAACGGCGATCTAATATTTTTTTTCGTCATTTAAAGTTTTTAATAGTGTTTTATTAAAGATCGATATAGTTTCCTCACAAGCAAAGTGTTTTGTATTAAAAATTTGTTTTTTAGAAGAAAATTGAGTGCGATGCTTGAAATTCGAAGTAACTTATTGATCTTCAACTCTAGCAAGCCACTTCCGTGAATTCGCGTTTTAGATGGCCATTTACTTAATTTTATTTAAAATGAATTCCTTAGTCTTTAAATCGTATTGAATACGGGATTTAGATTAGAACCGTAGCCGCCTTTAATTAGAAAAGATTGTTTCGAGGAAAAACAACCAAAAATGTAGATGAAGTTTTAGTGAAACTCGTTTAAACACCCAACATTCCTGAAATTGTTTTCTCAATTCAAACATGCAAACGAAATGAACTTGTCACCGAGTGTTTGGAATAGTTTCGGCTAGAAATCGAAATTTAACGAGTTTACATATTTTTCAAAATGCGTCCTACAGATTCATAGAAATAAGTTTGTTTTCTTCTCAATTAATTAAAGTTATGTTGGGAAATTCCAGTTTTGCTCTAATTTTAGCTGAAAACTCTGTTGAACCCTAATAATTCGCTTTTATTTATGTTTTTTTTTCTAATATTTCCAGTATAAACGTAAAAACAACACATAGATTAGATTTGTCGGCTTCTT
This sequence comes from Cryptops parisi, assembly GCA_034695005.1. NCBI lineage: Eukaryota > Metazoa > Arthropoda > Chilopoda > Scolopendromorpha > Cryptopidae > Cryptops > Cryptops parisi. The sequence continues at coordinate 9,707 of JAQIWH010006845.1, forward strand.
TGCATTTGTATATACGACGTCGGAAAAACAGTTGGGATCGGATGGAATTTGTTTGAAAAAGGTTGATGTGTAAAATGGACATTAGAGTGCATAACAAACAAACAAACAACAACACAAACCAACAAACTTATTTTTTATATATACAATATATTAGAGATTAAATAAAGTTACAATTAATTATGTAATTAATTAGTTCTTTTTTTTTTTTAAATATATTAATGTCAAATTTTTATTTTTAATTTTTATTTTCATAATATTGCTATTATGCGATTTTGCTTTCTCAACTAACCTAACTTGGCCTCCTACAAGCACCTCCGGGTGACCTTTAGTAAACAGTCTAAGAATCGGTATGCATTTGTTTATTTCACTTAGATCGCATATTAGCGAATTATAGTTTCCTTTAAAAACGATATCATTAAAATATATTTTTTTTTGTGGAAAAAACCCTGCATTTGTACTGGTGAAAATGAGTCCTGTTTAGGTTAATCATAAAAGTGCCGTTATTAAATTTTAAAATTGTTGAGTACCTTCATGTAAATTCTGTATTATTTTATTTGTTGGAATTGGCAGTGAAATAGGAATTGACGCAATAATACAGAAATATTGAAACTCTATTGAGTTTACTCAAATTTTATTTTGCTTTGTGCTTAAGAATACTGGTACATGCGTTTGTAGATTTTAGAATATTTGGTGAAATTTGCTTTTTAAACTAATTACTGCATGATTTTACATAACTTGGAGTTGACTTGATCATCTTCATCTTGAACAAGAAGTTTGTTTAGTCATCTTCGTCAGGGCAATTAGTATGTAAGCAAGAAGCAAATCTATTATCTTTAAAGCATTGATGTCTGTCGAGACATTCATCGTCGCATTTCGATTGACACTTGCTTAACTTTAAAAAGTCATCTTTGTATGGTTCACAGGATTTTTTGCACTTATCCAATTCGGCATCAGCATTACCCAATGTAGGCATTTCAACAATCAATACCAGCAAGAAAACGCAGATAGAAAATCCCAAGTAGCTGCAAAAAAAGTATAATTTTGAGTCAGCGGTTTTAGAAAGATTTTTTTTTTATTATGATTTTTGTTTTAAAATTACGACATGACAGCGAGAAAGAAGTATGGTGAAACATATTTAGGTTGCACGTGCAAATCGAATTGAAGGATTATACAAGATAAGTCATGCAAAAATGACATCTTTACATCAAATTGTCCCTCAGTACTGTTTCTAGCTAGTTATTTTACTTCTTTCGGTTTTCTTCCAGAAAATAGCAGCGTTATAACATAAAGAATCATCTCATTGCTCAAAAGTAAATCCAGATATTTTTTCAGCAAAAAAACAAACAAAAACAAACAAACATGATAAGTCACACAATACAGGGAAGGATTTACATTACCACCCAGAAACATAATGAATCTTATTCTTCAAACTTGGAGAATTTACGATGAAATAATTTGTGACTTATCGTGTTCTGGTATTTTCAGTTTTCCAAAAAAAGCATGCTGACAAAATATTTCATCAAAAATTATTTTACGTTTAATAAATAGGTTATAACTATACAATATTCTATCAAAATGGATAATATTTGGGCTTACATTAAGTTTGCCTTTTCAGAAAATTACATTTCGAATATATATCTGCATAAATGGTAGCCATTTTTATATTTATTCAGGCTTATCACATAGTCTTGCGAAAAAAATGTTACTACTATGGGAAAAGCGATGCACAGTAAAAAGGGCACAGTTAATATTTATGCATAGTGCATTTCTATATTTATATCCATTATTCACATTTATAGCCATTGTGGATGTTCATATCCACAATGGATACCTTTATAGACATTCTTATTCATAGTTGATATGAATATGGATATGAATATCTATAATAGATATAAATATGGATAATGAATATGGATATGGATATTTATATCCATATGAATATCTTTATGAATATTCATAAGAAATATAATATGTACTGTACAATATGTTTTTTTTATATTTATTTCCTTACGTCCCAGAAAGACAAAATGGTGAAATACAAACAATGTTAACTATGATAAGGACTTATTTACATATGATAACAACAAAAGTAAAACAGCATGATGGAAAAATCATATAATGCAAAAATAAACTCACAAGAACTAACTAAATCAAAAACAAAAAAACAAAACAAATACCTATCCATACGTATACATACACATATGTACATATTTATATACACGCACGTATTTACAAATAATCAAAAAATAAATAATGTAAATGCTCAATATCTGTCAGAGTAAAGAACGTGCTTAAACAAACTATTTTTAAAGTGAATGCACTGTCTGATACAGGAATTATCAAGGCAAGTAAATTGGTAAAGTAAATTACAAGGCAATGTAATATGTACATCACCTATACTATAATGAAAGTTACAAAATTTTATGTCCTGCAATAATAAAATTAAAAACAAAGCATTAAAAAAAAGGGGGGGGGGCGTCTGATTGTTGAAACGAGCGCTTAATAAATTAGACTTTATGATAACATGAGCTCTTAAATATTAGAACAAC
>JAQIWH010006846.1:0-12250 GCA_034695005.1 Cryptops parisi
AATCGATGCATATTTCAGTCACTTTTCTAATCGATGCATATTTCAGTCACTTTTCTAATCGATGCATATTTCAGTCACTTTTCTAATCGATGCATATTTCAGTCACTTTTCTAATCGATGCATATTTCAGTCACTTTTCTAATCGATGCATATTTCAGTCAGTTTTCTAATAAATGCATATTTCTGTGATTTTTATGTTTTATAGCATATTTACAAGATTTAACAGATAATTTAAAATGCAGATATGTTTTATGACATCCCAGATTCGGGTTGGATGTTATGTTGGTATCCTATTTATGTATTTTACAAAACATTGTATTTTCAATCATCAATGACAGAATATATACATGGGACGTCAATATTTTTTTGCAGAGAATATGTAAATGCGAAAAATAATTTGTCAAATTTTCCGCCATGTTTTGGAATAAAAGGGTGGGAGGTGTCTTAGATTTGTATTTCCTTGTTAATTTTGCTGTCATAACAAAGCGCTGTATCTACAACAGTATACCATGAAAAAATAATACCAAGTTTAGATCGTTCGTTCAACTGCTGAACGCGTTCTACCGTTAATTAGTTAAAACGCATACCGTACGCACCAGTTTTGTGTCCACCGAGTTTCGAATCCATTTCTGATCCGACACAAAAAACACCTTTTTACATTTTAAACGACGATGGTGTTGACTATTGTTCGATAGATTGCATGATAAGCGATTTTGTTTAGTTTTTATTTAGAGGTGCGGTTATTATCACTTCTTCCGAGTTTTCCGAAAAATGCGTCAATCTCCCAACTTCCTGTACCCGTTATCTCGTTGATAAACAAACCCTTGGTGGATCTATTTTCCTTCTTTATCAACATTCCAACTCGCCTTGCTGTTTTCTTGTTTACGAGCAGTGATTTTTGGTGTGGCATGACGAGCAATTTGTGGACGACTGTGACATCTCGGCTTCCTGTCCAACCAATGGAACTGTTCGCCAAGGTACTTGGGATTTGCCAAAAAAGCTAAATGTCAACAAATTGCACGAGTTACCATACCTAAAATAGCATTAAAGAGCTCCAAATTTTTTGGTCGAGCAATTGGCGGGCGAACCACTGTGACATCAAGTTTCCATTGGTTCGATAAGAAGCCGACGTCACGTGTCCAGCCAATCGTTCGATTTGCCACACCAAAAAATTACGATTTCTTTTCAGTAGGGTTCCTGGAAACAAAACTTGAAACTCTATCGACAGCGAATTTGTTGGAACGATTTTCAAACTTCGCTCGACGTCACATCGATGATAAATCTACGATTAGATTCATAAAATAGATTTATCGTTTAATAGACAATAAATCGTTATCATAGATAATTAATAATAATAACGAAAACACAAACATCATATCTTAACTTTTGCTTTATATCTTTCCATAGAATTAACTCGATACATTCCATGTATTCCTTCTTATTTTTTGTCATGCGAAAAAAAATTAAGCTGCTATACAAACTGGTAACACATTTTGGTGACAAATTTTTTTCCGTGGCTTCGGGTGAAGAGTTAACAAAAGAATATTGATGTCATGTTGTTTTTTTTAATACGTTAAAATAAGAACCGCTAATTCCTTAAAAATTCAAAAATCAAACGAGAGGAAGAAAAATATATTTGCGTAGTTTTGAGCACGTGAAAAAGAAAACGATATTGCTGCGTAGTAAACTATTGCTAACTCGACGGGGGAAAAACGTAAAAGTAATAATAAATGACCAGCAACGAAACAGATGAGAATTACGAGAAATGTGTTGTTAATTATTATAAACAAAAACATTTAAAAAAATATATAATAATAATAATAATAATGTTACATAACTTCTTTTGATTTCATTAAATCTTTATAAACATCACTGTTTTTATGAACGAACAACGAGATTCCCGATTTGTAGGCTGCAGGAATTTTCACGTGCGACGTCAGGTGGCGCCGATAGCCTGGCATCCAAGGAGCTGTCGATTCTCTTAAGACGTTGATCACTTGACCTGGAAAATTGATTCGACGAATCGTCGTGTCAATTTCGATAAATAGTGTTGTAGTGGGTGCGGGATCGAGAACCGTATACTCTCATTATTATTATTTCTCACCAATGACGTTCATGGATCGCCACCTCTCGTCTTGGTGCGTCATGAGAGGACCAAGATCGCAGTTGTCTCCCCACCTGTTGAGGACGTCGTTGCGACGAACGAGCAAAACCGACTCGCTGCACAGCTGCCGTTGGATTTGGGGGAGCGGTATGCATTCGAGCGGGTTCGTAAGATACACACCTGACACGACAAAGACGGTGTTAAATCGAAAGGTCGGCACAACATTATACGGGGTGTTCCTAAAAAAAGGTCGCGCGATGGTTTATTCGTCTCGTAACGGACTTTTTGCTTCGATGCGCAGCAGCGTTCGTTGTTAAAATTCTGGTCATGTCTTTCAGGAACACCCTGTACATCAGTGCCTTTTTTTTTTTTTTGTACATGTGATTTACAACATGTTGTAACGTGGCACTAACCTTTTGGTCCCACTCCGAATATCATTTGATGATGCCACGCATCCGGGATCGAATGACCCGCAGGAACGCAACACTGCAAATTCAGCGTCGCTATAGGAACGGCACCTGGAAAAAAAATATACAAATACGCAGCCTTTTAATCGACGCCTCTTTATTGACGGACGAAAAACGCACGGAAACGACGATACTGAAAACTGTCCTTCACACCTTTCTGCATCCAGTGTCCGAGCCATCTCGCTAGGTTGACCGTACACGAAGGATACAAATGGAAGAACCGGCCGTGCACCGCACCGTCCGTCAAACTGTGAACCCCGTCGATCAGATCTTCGTGCGTAGTACCTGTAGACAAGTGTGACATTTTTAGACCCCCTCCAAAAAAGTTATTTCGTTACACGAAGCGTCTTGTTCGTTGTTACCTGCGGAGGAACGAGAAATCAAATACGGCGCAACGGAGGCGGTTTCTTCTCGTAAACGCGTGTGGATGTGTTTCTCCACTTGGCTTTTATCGAACGAAACTTCCAACGCCATCTGAAATGCAACGACAAAAAAGTGTGGCATTTTTAGATATTCACATTTTTTTTTTAGACATATTTTATTTTTATATTTTAGACATATATATAATTTTTTTTCCACCAAAAAAAAAATAATAAATGACAGCGTCCTCGTTCTGTTCACTACTTCTGTTTTTTATTTTATTTTATTTTAGAGAATGTTTTAAACGCTTTACCAGGACATTGATGACTGCGGTAGCCCCGCAAGCCGACGTCCCGATTTGCGTCACCTGTCGATTACAAGCTGCTAATTCGCTCCAGATCATTATTTTCTCGACGGGTTCGTCGTCGTTGTTGTTGGACAGTGCCACGTCGACTCCGTCCTGAATGTAAAACATTTATATTTATTTGTCGTCGATGAAAATTCCCAGTTAAGGTAAACAGTTTAGACCTTTCCTGTTATCTCACCTGCACTAGTTTGTTTTTTTATTTAAACTTGTCTAAAGTGATAATTATACCCATAGACACAGGTTAGCTAAAAAATATAGCAAAACAATGAAATGGTGAGATAACAAGAGAGGTCTAAAATGTCTACTGACCAGGTACACCAACAACTTTGACACTCAAATTTTTGTTGGTGTGGCAAGTTAAGCTATTGATGAACAGTTTCTTGCCCAAGCATTGAAAACTGCTGGTCAAAGATCCACCTGTACAGTACACTAATTGCTCGACTTGCTACATCAAAACTTGAGGCCTTTACGCACGTTAGAAGAAACTCCCACATCGGGATAATACCCACCGTCGTAACTTCGTTCGAACCCGCTGCAACGGACGGCGACTTGTCGGCAAGGGGCTTCGCACTCAATAACACAGACTGAAGGTTCGACTCGACGCACTCCATTTCTTCGTCCTTGATGTTGAACAAACTGCTTTCCCGCTGCAACAACCGTTCGCCGCACGCTTCCATGTTCCCTGAGTCGGAATCGGTGTTGTCACTGTCTTCCCCGCCGCCGTGCCAACAAGCGTCGCCGTTGGTGCGGTTTGACGACGATTTCAAGCAGTTCTGATATTTGGGACTAGACACCAAGTTCTTGTAAGTGGCACTATGCCCCGAAGTATTTTGTTGTCGTTGTTGGTCAGTCAACAGACCGTTCGCAGGATGCTGCCGCACGACGGTGGAATCCCACAAAGAAACCGGATGCCCTTCGTCGACGCTGCTGTTGTCCGATTCGCCGCCTTGCATCTCGTCGCCCGATGGCGGAGGGTCGAAATCAAAGTCCAAAAAGTCCATTTCCGGAGAGGGCATCCTGTTCCTCGGCACCGCGGAATGATCCTGCGATGACGACGACGGAACGACAGCTACGCAGTTCGTGTCGCTGCAGCACGATTCCGCATCGACGTCTCGGCACTCGGTGTCCAACTTCAACGACGCGGCTCCGTTCGCCAACGAACTGCGCGACGAACGACAATGCGAGCAACACGGTACGACGTCTAAGGCAACGATGCACGTATCACTAGGAACGGAGGAAGGGATTTCGTCCTCGTCCGTGGCTCCACCGTTTTCGGCACGCTCGGGTAGGGTATTGTTTGTAAGGCGGAAATTCTCATCCAAATACTGGTTCATACCGTCGGGAACTCGCGCGTCGTTCGACGACGACGCCGAGGGTAACATACTATCGTCGCAGCACTGCATCCTTTTGCATATGGAATGACACATGGTTTCCCTCGAAAAGAAAGTCGTGCTCCTGTCACCGTTGACACCGACCAGTTGGCTGCTGAAGCGTTGAACGGCGCCGCTGATGCCGTTGGCTGGCAGTGTCAAAGGGAACCGTTCGTTCGACCCGTAAGCGTTGACCGAATTAGACGACGGCGGCACTATTGCGGCCAACTTAGGCAAGGCGTTGGGACTCTGGATTTCATCTCGTTCGTCTTCTATGGGAAGACCGTTCGTAGCGTACGCATAGTTGAGCGACGTTTCGCATACCTCCATATATATTATGTGTATATTTGTTTACACGTAGAGTCGGATGTTAGGGACAACTAGAAGTATTTCCTTGATAGTGTAGGAGAGAAGTATAAATATATGAATATCAGGAATGCACCATTAAAACTTTTGGGGGTGAACGTGTACTTTAAGTCTTCGAATGGCGGAATCGAAAGCGAATAGTTCAGCATAAGGGTTTAGAGACCGGGTTAGATTTTTTAGAGTGAAACGAAACTCATATGAAACACATTTGTAAATGTCTAATCTAACCTTATCCGGCCTCAATACCCATTACGTATTCTTGTTTTAAAACTAACCTGATTCCGTGTCAATGGGCATAGCTTCGGTGTCGCCATTTGAAGACGTAAAGTGCATGTTTACCCTGTTTTTTGACATTTATCATATTACCTGAGAGCGATTACATTCCAACGTAATGTGTTGTGAAGAACCAACGCTACTACGTGGTGTATATTGTATATACGTTTCGGTACAAAGGACAGAGTAAATATTGGTCACAATTCTAGTCAGTGTCATCCATTTATGATATACCTTTCAGTAAATCAATGTACATATCAAACTATAAGGGCAAACAAGCACAAAATTCTTGTGATTTCCAACTCCAACATGGCCGAGTCAAAAACTTATGCCCAAGGTTAGCAGCCAAAATAGCAATTGTAATACCCCTAGCGCCATCGAGTGGCAGAATCTGACACTTTAGTTCAGATGTGGCTATGGATAGTGATGCGCGCCAAGTAAGCTGAATTTTTCAAATTTCAATCGTGTGGCGAAACTTAACACTATAAGCTAGGGACAGCGCGATTTCTTTGCAAATCTAACATTGACTTGTAGTGTTAGAAATTGCCACACGATGGCGCCACGGATATTAAAATATGAAATATTCCGCCAATTACTGCATAGTGTTGAGTTTTGCCACTTGATGGCGCCACGGGTATTAAAAACTAGTAAAAAATTGGCAGCAGAAACCATGTTGAAGCCTCTCATCGATTGTCAACGATCATTATTATGTCCTGAATATGACATAAGTGTGTGATATTTTTTAAAAAATATTCTTATCTACAATGGTTGACTAATCCATCGATGTATGTACTCGAGTTACATGTAAGTTATATATTTCGTAGTCGAAAAAAAAAATAATAGCTTTCAACGCTTGAATTTGCACGTTCAAGACATTGACCTTAAACAGTTATAACTGATGAACTCTTTTTAGAAAAATTTAACCTTCATTATCATCATCATCTGCAGAGATTTGTACCTTATTGTTCCGCAGAATATTAACCTCTTGAGAATAATGCACTTTCATCCCTATTGTTTCCAACATTATCATTGTCCTTATATATATAGATATATATATATATAGATGTATACAAGTTGGAGCTGAACTCAGTTGTAAAATTCGAAGGGAAACAATATGTTGAAATGAATGTAGAAATCTCATTAATTTGGTGGTTATGTTTCCAGACAGAGTTGTCGATGCTCCTTCATCCAGTAGCCAAAATGTGATCCTCAACGACGTGCAACGTGCGACCATCGACGCTTTAGCTCGTCGGTCCGTTCACCGAAACATTTACATTTTTTGTGACTCATAATGAACAGCTTGAAAACTAAGTTCAAGTATAAGAGAAAATAATGATCAACGACGATTCTTCGACGACGAGGTGAAAGTGGAAAAAACACAAAATGAAGCTTAAAGTGCGATTACGACAACGGTGCATCGCTGTGTTTCTGTGCATGTTGCTCGTCATGTCTTGGACGTACTCGTGCTCGTCGGCGTCCGAATCTATTCCAACCAATGGCGAGGCTTGCAACAATACTTTTGCAACGGAAATGGTGCAAATAAGTTTCTCGACCACTGTTGTTCAAAATGGTAAAAACAAAATTTTTTTCGAGAGCTCAAATTTGTTGTTTTTCTTAAGTTTTGTGTTAAAATGGAAAAAAACTTGGTTGACGGAAAAACTTAACTCTTTGATCCGTTATTAACTTTATTGATGAATAGAGATTTTGAAATTTCAGAATACATCGTGGGATTCAAAGGATATTACAAGGCCAAAACAAGAGACCAGTTCATCGCATCGGCTCTCAAAAACTCAGGGGTGTCTTCGTGGCAAATATTAGCACGGAACAATCCAGCTAGCGATTATCCTAGCGATTTCGACGTAGTCTTGGTCGGTATTCATTTTATTTTTCATCATTTTTATATGTGTGTCGTATGAATTATTTATCAGTTTGTGACTGATACTTTACAATAGACAAATAAGCTCTAATAATAATAATGTGAATGTATCAGAATTTCATTTTCCCATGGTTCTACTTTTTTTATCTTAGTTAAGCGAAACGGAAAAACAAGACGGTCTCGAAGCTTTATCTAACCATCCAAGCATTAAAAGAGTTACGCCTCAGCGGATGGTCACTAGAACACTCAAATACATTAGTGGTATGTGATTTTATTTTATTAGTAATATATTTATCAGATTCATTAAATAGTTTTATATTTTAATTGTAAAATTTTTATTTTTTCAATTTTGTGTCATAATTTTCGTAGCTTCCGACAGTAAAAGCGTCGACTGTAATGGCACCACTTGTCAATATGAAATGTGGCAGTCTTCGCGACCGCTTTTAAAAAGAAGTAGTCTTTCAATGGCAAGGGTCAAATATTTGTTAAAATATTTTTTAAAAACAGTAAAAAATTGTACTAATTATTAATTATTAATTATTATTTTTAATTTTTTCATATGCAGGGTAATGTGTTTTGGCATTCGACAGGACGGTACACTAGCAGAAGACTACTAAGAGCTGTTCCCAGACAAATTACGCACATTTTGCAAGCCGACGTGTTGTGGAATTTAGGAGTTACTGGTACAATGTTCATATTTTATATACCATAAGTAAAATAAAATTCATAGACACTATTTTTGCCTATAGTGAACTATAAGTCCTATTTTTAGAACTAAAAATTATTTTTATTTTTTGTTCTTCATATTTTGCATCTTTTTTATTGATATTTTTTATATCATTTTCCTATTTTATTTCTTATAATGCTGTTGTGTAGGCACGGGCGTAAAAGTAGCAGTTTTTGATACGGGCTTGGCCAAAAACCATCCCCATTTCAAGAAGATCAAAGAACGGACCAACTGGACCAACGAGAAGACCCTCAACGACGGTTTGGGACACGGGACGTTTGTTGCAGGAGTCATATCCAGCAGCAAGGAGTGTCTCGGATTCGCTCCCGACGCCGAACTTCACATCTATCGAGTCTTCACTAATAATCAGGTCGATAAATAAATCCCTTTTGTTTTTTTTTGTGTCATTTTTTGTCACTTTGCAATTTTGTCACTTTTTTTTCAACGCTATTTTTGTCAGTTTATATTTTTAATACCTAGTTTCTTCGTGACTTGATAATTAAAGTTTGTATTTTACTGTTGATAGGTTTCGTACACTTCGTGGTTTCTGGACGCCTTCAATTACGCCATACTGAAGAAGATCAACGTTCTAAATCTCAGCATCGGCGGACCTGATTTCATGGATCACCCCTTTGTAGACAAGGTGTGGGAATTGACGGCCAACAATGTCATCATGGTTTCCGCCATCGGAAATGACGGTCCGTTATATGGGTATGTTTTGTTTTTTAATTATTTTTGACATTTTTTTTCCCACGCCGAATTGAAGCAAAAGTTGCGAATCGATCGATGACAATTGAACAACGTCGTTTCAGAACGTTGAACAATCCTGCTGATCAAATGGACGTCATCGGCGTGGGAGGAATCAATTTCGAGGATCAAATTGCGCGGTTTTCATCGCGCGGAATGACCACGTGGGAACTGCCAGCCGGTTACGGTCGAGTCAAGCCCGACATTGTCACTTACGGGTCGGCGGTTCGCGGTTCGAGCATCAAAGGCGGTTGTCGTTCGCTTTCGGGAACGAGCGTCGCGTCGCCTGTAGTGGCCGGAGCAGTTTCACTTTTAGCGAGGTGAGATTTTTATTTTTGCTGTTTTGCGAGGTGACGTGTGAAATTTGTCACCACACGTGTCCCATTTTGACGTAAATGATTTTTGGTTAAAAAATTTTTGTTTCTTTTTTGCAGTGGAGTTTTACATCGCAGTAATATCATCAATCCTGCCAGCATGAAGCAGGCCCTGATGGCTTCAGCGAGGAGACTCACCGGCGTCAACATGTTTGAACAAGGCAGCGGAAAACTTGATCTCATCAAAGCCTACCAAATATTGAACAGTTACAAGCCTCAAGCAAGGTATTTGCTGTTGATGTTCATTCAATAAAGAATAAATAAATTCACCTTATCGACTGGATAGCTTACAAACTCGCAACTCGGACAATGTTTCGCTTCCCATCTAGGGGCTTTATCAAGTGAAAAATGAAGGAAGAGAATAAAATGTTTTATTATTATTGTTATTGTGTGGCTAGGGGTGGGGAAACGTGTTAAGAATGTCTTCTAATTTGTTTGGAACTTTTCTGTTAACCGAGAGGCGCCACTTGTGGTGCTAGTCGAGCTATGACTACTTATATACTAACTTAAACTAGTGTCTATGGGTATAGAAACCAGTTTTGGTTCATTGAAACTACAACACTTAGTGTTGTTGTTGTTTTTTTTGACATATACAGGGTGTTCCTGCAAGTTGTAGTCAAATTTTAACCACAGGTGCTACGCATCTAAACAATGCAAAAAGTTCATCTATAAACAATGGGTCTGAAAATGTATACTTATTTCATGCAATTTATACTTAATTGCATGCTTACAGTGATTATGAGACACATAGGTCTATGATATTATATGAGTGACTTTACCCTGTGTGATCTCGGAAGGGAAGCATTTCCGGATCCATGTTTATACAGACGTTTTTGGTTTTGATTTTGATGCGTAAAATTTGACTGGATCCTTTAGGAACACCCTGTATATTAATGGTGTACAATAATACCCCACAGGTGGATCAACGAATTGAAAAACAATTATAATAAAACGAAAACGTATCACACTGTATATACTGCATATAAATCGTATATATGTCCGATCCATTTCTATTGTAAACTTATTGTCCTCGGTGTGATGCGTAGCATCTGTGGTTAAAAATTTGGCTTTTTAGAAGCTGTATACATCACCCTGTATAAATCGGTAATCCACACATTTGCATTTTACAGTCTCAGTCCAAGCTACATCGATCTTACGGAATGCCAGTACATGTGGCCATATTGCACGCAGCCAATCTACCACGGGATGATGGCGACGATCGTCAACGTCACCATTCTCAACGGGATGGGCGTTTCGGGACGGATCGTCGAGAAACCCATGTGGCACCCCTACACGCCGCAGTTTGGCCATCACCTGGAGATCGCGTTCCAGTATTCGGAGGTGTTGTGGCCTTGGTCGGGGTACCTGGCCGTTCTCATCGGGGTGTCGAAGAACGCCGCCAACTGGGAAGGCACGGCCCAAGGTCACGTCACGTTGACGGTGGAATCGCCGCTGCAGGACGGCGAGAAAGAAGCGAGGTCTTCCACGATCAAGTTGCCGATCCGAGCAAAAATCATACCCACTCCTCCCCGCAAGTAAGTCGATGATGAAAAAGTGTCATTTTGTGTTGACATCTTCTTCGAAGTGGAATGGCGTCAATTTTTTTTTTTTTTGTGAATTTTTGAAACAGCAAACGCATCCTTTGGGATCAGTATCACAATCTCCGCTACCCTCCCGGTTATTTTCCTCGTGATAATTTGCGCATGAAGAACGATCCGTTGGATTGGAACGGCGATCACATTCACACTAACTTCAAAGATATGTACCAGCGGCTACGGAACAACGGCTATTACGTTGAAGTTTTAGGTATTGTTTTGTATTTCTATTTTTTTGCGTGGTGAATTTATACAGGGTGTTCCTGAAAGGTCTTGTCGAATTTTAACTACAGATGGTGTACCTAAAAAGAAAACAAAAAGTAAAACCCATGGGTCTGGAATTGCTTCTCCTTTCAGATAACACAGGGTGAAGTAAACGCATAGACTTATTGTTTCACAAGTATGTATCTTCGAACCTATGATTATATGGACTTTTTTTTTTTGCTTCATTTGGATGCGTAGCAGCTGTGGTTATGATTTGGACTAGACCTTTCAGGAACACCCTGTACAAGAGAAATGATTCTTAAAAATGTATTGTTGCGTGTTTTCACGATCCTTGACTTGATCGCTTAGGAGCTCCGTTTACTTGTTTCGACGCTAAACATTACGGAACTCTGCTACTCGTGGACAGCGAGGAGGAGTACTATCCCGAAGAAATCGTCAAACTGAGACGAGATATCGACGCTGGTCTCTCGCTGATCGTATTTGCCGATTGGTACAACGTGTCGGTGATGAGAAAAGTCAAGTTCTTTGATGAAAACACTAGGCTAGTTATATTTTTTTTGTCGTATTGTTCATTAATATCGTCACAGAAACCTCTGCAAATAAATTAAAATAATACGCTAGATGATTGCCCTTGCATAACATATGCCACTTATCGGCGGCGTATGTTAACGCCACCTAAGGCGTTATATATTTTTTATTTATAATTGTTTTTCATCTTAACAGACAATGGTGGATGCCAGACACCGGTGGAGCGAACGTTCCAGCTCTAAACGATTTGATAGCGTCTTGGGGAATGGCTTTAAGGTACATTAGTCGCGACGTGGAAATTTTTCTTTATGAAACCGAAAACTTGATTTCGCTTCACGTTGGATGATTTTTCGGTGTCATTTTTTTTGTCATAGCGATGAAGTATACGAAGGAGACTTCACGCTAGGAATACATGAAAGTAATGCGCAACTTCATTAATTGCGAAATACAGGGTGTTGCAAAAAAAAATGTATCCACACTTTAACAGCTGGCTGATGAACAATAAAATTGTGAATTCAATTTTTTTTTCGACCCCCTGTAAAGTAACTGAACCTAGTACATTTTGTTTCATAAACACCTCTACTTTAGGTGTATCTCATACATTTATTCAGGGATTACTGTGTAATTTAGATAATGATTTAATCCGTTTCTTATATCTTGATTCTTTTAGTGTATTATGCGTCGGGGACTAGCATAGCCCGGTTTCCAGCGGATGGACTGATTGTCATGCAATCGTTGAAAAACCAAGGTAAATATAGTTAATAATTTGATGATACATAGTTTGAAAACTAACTTTTTTTGTAGGTATTTGCCATTTTGTTTTTATTAAATATAAAATAAATAAAAAACTGAACAAGTTTCGAAGCATCTT
>JAQIWH010006847.1:0-12249 GCA_034695005.1 Cryptops parisi
CAACCATTGGCTGATTCATCTCGCTGCCTCCAATTCCAATTCTAATTCTGTGCCAGCTAATTTGGGATAGAGTATACCTTCTATTAAATTTTGACGGATCAATGTCGTGTCAATTTCGAGAAAACGTTACGTGATGGTCGAGTTTTTCTCGTAGTGTGTGTTGCTGACACTAATAATCACATAGTGTACTTATAATTTAAAGCACTGTAAGCCAAATCAAGCATTCCGATAGATAAACATACTGTACATACATACATACATATAGTTATTCACTACATACAGTTTATCTGAGCAACCATGCATTGTTGTGGATCCGTTGGATTAAACACTTAACACAAAGCAACAAAGTGTCTTTCCAAGTGTTTATTTCAAATACTGCAGGCCTACTTTTAAAATTTGGTTTGAAATCAAACGCACAGTATCAAGTCAGGTTAAAAAGTTCTACTAAAAAAAAAAGTGTTTTTTTTTATTAGGCCTACTTGTTTTATAGTTATCAGTTAATGTTATCAGTTGAATTTTATTCGTTTAAATATTGGCAACTAACTGATAACTAACCTGAACGCGAGTGTATTCAATTCATTATTGAACTTGGTCATTCAAAGCAGTATAATAAACCTGTATCGTACACGTGTCTTAATTCGTGCACGTACTATTTTGCATTAGAGTAGGTATTGTTTTGAAAGCGTTTCTGGAGTTGACCTTTGGTAGGAGTCGAACACGATCGTTAGTATTACTATTCATTGGAATGAACCCAATGACTTAGTAGTGGGTCGATTTGATACCCTCGTTGATAATTCGGGTTCAGTGGGTGTTAACGCAAAGTGGCATTATTCCGTTTCAATGACATCACTTCTTGAGAATTTAGTGACGAAGAAATGGCTGGTTCGTTTTGTGGGTTGAACTTGTTTTCGTTCAAATTTATCAATCGAACGTCACTCGTTTCTTCCACTTTCTTGTTGCGAAGAGATCGAAATGACGTTTTTATTGGAAGGAAGATCGGAAAAGGGGGAAGGGTTGAAAGCTCATTTATCTTGCATCGAAGAACGATAAGAAACGAGATAGTGTGGTGTTATAGGAGGCGTCCAAAAAGAAAACGATGACGAGGCGATTTTTTTTTCGCTTGCCGTTTTCACTCGAAAATTCATCATTTTTTTTTAGTCAGATTTTTCTTTATAAATATTTTCTATTTATCTTTTACATTTTTGGCACACGATACACGCGTGCATGTATTTTTCCAAGTTGAGCTTCATCTTTAGTTATTTAATACTTTTTCTCGCTGTCGTCCATTCATGAATGGACGATCCGTTAGAATGGATGCAAGTTTACATGGAACGACAATAACAAAGAAAAAAATGTGAAATCTATGGAATGTGCGTATTGAAAATGACCTTTATCCTTTAAACCAGGTTCGGTGGGCCTATAGGGCACTTTCTCTTATAAATTGTCAGTCCTATAGGCTGGTGAACACGTGATAACTTTTCCAAATGATGTGCAAACGAGAAAGGATTTTATTTATAAAACATGCAATCGCTGGATCGGACGAGTTGATGGAATTCTAAAATCTCCACTTTAGTAGGTCTCTAATCTAAAAGTTTCGAATATTTTTTTTATGAAGATAAATTCTGTCACTGATGACATGTTAAAACTAAAATCTTTTTCAAAAACGTGTTTCAGGTGGATTTTTACGCCTATAAACATTTGTTTCTTTCCTACTTGTTTTTGACTATACGCCTAGTGTCGATCTCAGTGCGAAACGTACATGCCATAATTTGTACATGTACATTATATGCCCTAATTTCAATTGTCATTGGTTTTAAAAACTACATTTTATAGACGTTAACATGTATATATACTGTACAAAGTGTATTAAATTTGTCTTAAATGAGTTTTATTCAATGAAGTTGAGAGAGCAACAGATGTTTATTTCAGGGGCTCGTAACTCGTCGATTCGAAGTTGAACATTCCGTAACAATACTCGAGCATGCGCTTCACGACGCTCGTGTTGTGGTTAGCAACGCCCAACAATGGAATTTACCATGATCCACTTCGTGGAAAACAAGTTATGGGCTCCAGTAATCTCCCACCCTATAATAACGAAGCAATTTAAGCCTTATTTGTCACCAAACTTTGTTGTTAAAAAAAGTTGAAACTGATGTGTTTTAAATCCCGTTCTATTATTTTATTATCCTAAACTTTCCAAGTAGCGTATTGTGGAAATGACCTTTGATGTTGACAACGTCGTTAAATAATGAACGTCGCTAAACAAAAGCGAAAAACAAATACAAAGCACTTAAGCGTTAAGACTTGAAATACTTTATTTTGCGTGAGATTTCTAGGTCGTTTTCTTTATAAAAATTAAGCTCAACCAGAAGTTTAGTTTTATTTCATTTTTCATGTATTTTTTGTTTGTTTCATTCATCGTGTCTATGTTTCTAGTGTTTGTTTTGAAACAAATGCGAGAATATTTTTTTTTACAACCTCGACTATCATTTTTAGCGTTGTTTTCCAGCGTTTCCTCGCTGCCTTTTCAATTTTCTTCGTCTTCTCTTCCACCCTCGGCATTTTCAACAACTTTCATTTTCTTTTATTCGATAGTTTGTTTTGCATCCGATGGAGTCGAGTGTTTCGAACCAAGTCGACTAGCAAAGTTATACCAACATTATTTGATTTTGTTTTCCTTTTTTGTTATTCTATTCTTCTTTCAGAGGCGCGTTTCCAGTGAATAACTACGTATATTTTTTTAAATAAGTTTTATAATAAACTACTTTCTCTCTCGGATAATAGATTGTACTTACTCCATTACTTTTTCTTACAGCCTTCCAATCTAGCAATTTTTTTTTCAATTGTCATGAACAGCCGCCAAATACCTAGATTATTTTTTAAACTGAAAAATAATGGACATTTTTTTTCAACTACTGTTTATATAAAAAAAGCTGGAATTTCACTTTACTCTAAAATTTAAAAAATTGAAAACAAGAGAAAGAGCGAGTTTTAACATTAAAAAGTAGGTTGTGTCGAGTTAGAAGTTGATGGATGGCAGGATGAAAAGTGGTGAAGGATTTAAGCTGGTTTTTGTCTATTTTTCTTATCCGTATTTTTTTGCACTGTTCTACTTGGTAGTTCATGTTGGAAAAGAGAGCGAACAGGGTTGACTGTCGATGCTCATTTGTCAACGGAAGAAGGCGAGAGCAGACACAATCGATTTCCGCCGACGAAATTTGAGTCATTGCCAGTGTTAAAGAAGCTTAATTCGAAAGAGAAGCAGCGGCTTAATCCTCGTGATCAAATAAAACCGGATAATAGATCTCCTTAAAAACTTAGGTCCAAACCCTTGGAAGGACTTGGGGTGTCAATCGGTGATCGAAATGGTCGTTTAAGACTTATTGTTTCGACTTAGTTTTTTGTGTCGTGCTAGTGACACACATTAAGTTAGTTTTCTATACCATGTTATCGACTTGGTGCCCGTCCAATACGTTTGGAACTGTGTCCTCATAGTCGCAGAATGTCTCCAATAGGGTTAGTTAAAAACTATTACGAGTCCTTGTAGATACATATGAATCTTGTGATCCTGATAAAAAAACTAAACGATTTTTGATGAAATTATTCTGATGAATAATTTTAAGTGTATTTTAACTGTTGAAATTATTTATTTATTTATTATGAAAGTTTCCATCTCGATGAGATAAACAGTACAAACCAGAATCAGACCATCCCACGTTAAACGTGTTTAAAACATTTAGTGTTAGAATAGCGACAAGTTATTTCGCAGCTAACAAGGGCCAAAACTGCTTGTGACATCTTAAGTGTCGACATAGTTCAAAGAGGCGGTGGAAAATATTAAATTGGAATATAAACGAAATAAATGACATGTATGTAAGAAAGAAGGGTAATTGAATGGTGACGATTCAAACCGAAAAGTAAACGGATGAGACAGTTATATTATACTCTATGACTGTCTCATCTGTTTACTTTTCGGTTTGAATTGCTATGGCTCATAGACAACTTGTAACCTTCGTATTTTATATCTATAAGGGAGCATCTTCCCATATAAGTAGTTTTTGCCATTGGTAAAAATAAAATCTATGTTAGTTTGTTAAATTTATTTTAGTAGACAATTCATTATTGATTAATTAAGATTAATCAATTACTTTCATTTGATAATATATTTTGTATTTGGGGCAACTTTCGTAGATGTTTAGTCGTGACTAGTTTACTGAAACGTGGATGTAAAAAAGTAGTCATTTTTAAAAATATGAAAAGATGATAATTAATGCTTAAAATCAATAACAAAACAGCAAGAAAATGTAATTATCAATAATAAAACATCAAAAAGGAGACGCAAAAAGACTTAAACAAATTATTCAAATTGAAATTTAATTTAATTATTGTAAA
The DNA here is from genome assembly GCA_034695005.1 of Cryptops parisi. NCBI lineage: Eukaryota > Metazoa > Arthropoda > Chilopoda > Scolopendromorpha > Cryptopidae > Cryptops > Cryptops parisi. The sequence goes on from JAQIWH010006847.1 coordinate 4,393, forward strand.
ATATGAGTTTTAAACAAATAGTATACAGTATAATAAGTTGTATAAAACTAAATATGTATTTTTTAATTTTATTAATTAAAAAAAAAATAAAATCAGGTAGGCAATAATGTTCATGCAGTTTTCAAAATTATTTTTAATTGGTAAGCAATTCTTAAAATCGCACAGTTTTATACAAGGTGGTCCAAATGTTCTACTGAAGTATTGGTCGTAGTATGTTGGTATGCTAAAAGAGCACTAACGAGAATGACCTTGATCGTTGTGTTCAAGGTTATTCAATTTTTAACCCCTGAGTGATACGACTTAAGCCGTAAACGGAATTTTGGACCACCCTGTATTATGTTACTTCGAAACTGGTTTAAAGATAGAAGTTCAATTTGTAATGACTAAGTCAATGTGTGAAATAGCGATCTGTCCCCTTTGTTAGCGTTACGCAAGTCATCGGTGTTAGGCGTGAGGCTTAACTTTGGAATGGCTCCCTATTCACTCGTGAATAAGGAGGAGTATCGTCTCTTACTTAAAACGTTAGAAATGGAAATGGTGTAACAAAATAAATTTTTAATTAAAAAAACCCTCAAAATGGGGTTATTCTAATTTTATCCTCTTAGATCTTTGTGGTAAGTTCTACTTTGAGGCGTCTTTACGTTACTACCGCAGCCGGGTGATACGTAGAAGTAAGTGTTGCTGAATAGGTTGGTGCAATGCAGCGCGGTAAACTTCACGTCCAATATTCAGCGTACATAGATCACCTGTACTTGTTACGTGAATATCCACGTTAGGGAACGTTTCCAATTTTTTTTTTGTCAATCGAGATGAAAAGTTTGGTCTGCTAAAGACGATAAACTTATGGCTACTCCAAGTTAAGGTTTCACCGCGTAATGACTTAATTCGCATGGGATTAACGTGTGATTAACATGCAAATGAAGCCGTTATTTTAATCAGCGTCGTGTAAGGTTGGACTTTGTTTTTTTTTCCCGCTAATGTCAACCCTTGTGGTTTTTAGTTACTGTCGTTTCGCGTGCCTAAGCAGTATTGTTACCACTTAACTTTTAACAAGCTTTAACCTACTATTAGAAGGAAAAATGGGTACCACAAAATACCTAATTATCGAGAAATCGTACCGTGTTGTTTCTATTGAGTATGGTAATGAATTGACTCGCGACTGAGATGACTTTAAAAACGAGTTAGTGATGCGTTTCGAGCACGTTGATTACATATTAGTGACTGGAAAACAATCTTTTAAAATTAAAAACGTTAAATTGTTTTTTAATTTTCTGTTTTCGTGATAAATCGATTTTTTTTTTAACGTACGTCTAAGTTATTTTTTTTAAGAAACTTGAAAACTTTTAAGCGAATGTGTGTACGCGCACGTTTAGAATATAATTTTTTGTGTGGATTTTTTTACAAACTTATTTTTCATCTGATTACGGAATGCAAAACTTGCTACAGTACTTTCAAGTTGTAGCCAAAGGGTATTGGGGTCTTAATCTGCCACTTTGTCGAGATTTGTGATCACGTGATGTTAAAGCGTTCCGCTTAGTCGAAAGTTTCCTCGAGGCTGAAAGAATAACACTGGTCATAGGAAGTGGGGAAGTCATCACGTTGGCCATAAACTAAGGCGTTTACACATAACATTATACGCAGAACGACAATGGGTGTCTAAAGGACTGGCCTCTTGAATTTATTTATTATTTTTATCTTTTCATAAAGCGATTTTTAAACATCGAGGACAACAACAACCACAAACAATAAGAAAACTTAGCTAGATTTTTATGCTGGTGTAAAAACTTATTGAATCTTGATATGTTATTTTTATCGAAGGCAATTGCAGATGACAATTTTTTTATTCGGGTAGGTAGTGAGTTCCATTTATAGTTTCAAAAACATTGTAAATATATTTATTATACGAGGAAAAAGAGGTGTTGGAATTGAATTGAAATTTAAATGAAGTTTCTGTGCGTCTGTATGGTCATTTTAATATTTGGAATTGTAATGTAAAAGCATTGTGTATAATTTTAATAAGTTTTTTTATTTGATGGTACTTGGGAATAGTGAGAAGTTTAAAAAAATGTAAGCTGTTTCTGAAATTGAAGTATATCGCGAGTAACCAAAAAATGTGCGATTTATTATATTATAAGCAGTTGTGAGACGTTTAATTCGATATTTAGAGGTTTGAGACCAGAGAATGATTCCGTAGGTTAATATTGGTTTTATCTTTGATTTAATGAAAATGTTATTTTTTTGTATTTTTTAACTAACATTGACATGAATACCGAAGAATTATTACACGTGATACAAAATAATCATTTATTGAAACAACATGTCTTCGTCGATTTTTTGAAATCAACGTTCGAGACCGCTTTGAAAGAAAACGAGGGAAAGCAAGCTTTCGCCATCATTACTAACAACAAGACAACCTGGCAGTCCGCTAGTCACTGGCTAGGCTATGCTTCTTCGTACCAAAAAATGGAGTCGCCGATTATTACAATCCAGTTGGTATAAATCCAGAATTCTCCCACTTTCCCTCCACCTTCTCACATGACCCAAACCCTCCTCTCCCACCTTTCTTCCACCTTCCCACATGACCCAACCACATGACCCAAACTGTAACTGTAGACTGTGGCAGGGTATTTATATAAATCAAAAATAAAAGAGGACCCAAAATCGACTCCTGAGGAACACCTCTACCAATACCATATTCCTCACTCTCCGCATTGCCAATCTTTACCTTCAAGCGTCTATCCATTAAATAGTTTTCGAACCAGTCAAGGACTGCGCCTTGGACTCCTACTGATTGAAGAGCCAATAGAAGTTGTGTAATTTGAAGGGTATCAAACGCCTTTCGGTAATCCACAAATAAGCACAAGGAATACATATTGTTTTCAACTCTCGTACAACTCATTTACCATTCCCTCAAGAGCATCAATTGTGCTCTTGCCCCTTTGGAAACCAAACTGTTCAGTCAACAGAATGTTCTGATTGACCAAGTACATCATCAGTCTACTGTGGACATAACGCTCGATGATTTTATCAATGGCTGGCAAGATAGAAATTGGACGATAATTTTGGTGGTTTAGTGCGCTACCGGATTTGAAAACAGGATGGACAATGGCCGTTTTCAATTCGGATGGGAGTCTAGAAGTTTTTAGGCTGGTGTTAATGAGTTTCAGAAGCGGTTTGTTGAGTAACTTTTTGTGCCTTACGACCTCAGCAGCGTGAATGCCATCGCAGCCAGCAGTTTTTTTTTTTGTTGAGACCGTCGATGATTGTATTGAGTTGCGATGATGTAATTGGTGGCAAATTAAAAGGAACGATCGGAAACTGAATTGGATGGATTGACCCGAAGGTAGTTTTTGCAGATCGCTTGGGAATTACTGAGTGTTTCACTGATAGTTTCAGCAAATTCCTTTGCAACTTTGTCAGGGGTTGATCGACTACATATTTGTTCAACGTACTTTGAGTTGGATGAATTATTTTTAACTCTCCCGAGCAGTAAGTTAATTGCCTCCCAAATTTTACTATTGTCCCCAAAGTAGTTTTTGAAGATACCTGCAAAGTAACACTTTTTCGCATTACGGACTTTATTTGTTATTTCGTTACGCAATCTCTGATATTCAGTACGAAAAGAAGAGATAGAAGGACGCTTTTTGTATTTTATAAATATGCCAAAATATGCCAAAAATATGCCCTAACAAATATGGCCCAAACGTCTCAGTTTAGCCTGAAACAGAATTGTGTCTAGTCCATTCCTTTATCAGATACATGAAAAATACATGCCTTTGCATATTTTTGGTTGCCCTAGCTATAACGAACTACCAATGTAACAGAAATCAACGTCATCCTACACGTGACTTTTGACTTTTCTTATCTTTATCAACTTTGTTGAAATGTTGTCACGAAAACATTTTTAACTCGAATCTCCCAAAACCAATTGGATTTTGATTCCGGTTGTTACACGTCCACTTTGTTACATTCCAGTTGTGAGTTTGAGATTGCTTTTGCCACCTCTCCGCCTTCCAAATAAAGATCTCTTCCTTAAAGAAGACTCAATCGATACTTTTCTCTCTTTACGGATAAAGAACCTCACCAATATCTCTAGAGCTATTTTCTTTCACAATTTTTATTTGATTTTTAATTCAATCTATTTTCTAATTTTAAAGCGAACCAACAGCAACATTTTAAAGTGGACCACTGTCGTGAGTGTTCAGTTTCAGTTGGGTATCCAACTCTATCATTACGAGGATTTCCATTCACAATGACAACCCGTTATTAGCTTGCACCCATTAAGTCGTCGTTCAGTATATGGTTGAGGGGGGGGGGGATCACGTGATAACCACATTTTAAATCCCTCCTTCTATTGTCCTAATTTAATTGCCTTTCACAACCGTTAATTAAAATGTTCACTTCGGATGCCATTTAAAAATGACACGTCATTGGCGCATTTATGATGTTGAAATTTGTAATTTGAACTAATTCGAAAAACGATACGCTTCACTTAGTAGGCTTCACTTAGTTTCTTATTGTACCTACGGATTTCGATAAGATTTTCTTCGATAATTGGATTTGAATGGTACATCGAATATTATAAAGTGTATCGCATTTTAATAAACGTTGAGTAAATTTATTGGCGTTTAATGTACAGGGTGATTTAAGATATATTTCCTGAGAAAGGTGATTTTGAGAAAATTGCAAAAAATAATTCAGTTTAATACCATTTAATTTTTAAAATGGTATTAAATGGTTTTTAAATGATAATGATTATAATTATGATATTTATGGTACCAATTATTTTTATATTTTTTAAGAAATCATGTTTAACAAGCTAAAACAATGTTATACAGAAATTATACATACATAATATACTGTACATTTCGTGCAGGAAAGTTTTCTTTGATCGAAGCGACAAAAACAAAATTTGGAAGCCTTGGATCAATTTTCAATTTCTCTCTCCTCAAAAATGTTTAAAAAAATTCGTGAACGAAAGACACTTTAAACTATTTTTTTACACGCTAGAATAATAAAAAATTGAGGTTTACAACGATGAAAGAGTAATAAGGTTACTTTTTTAAAACTTTCAATTTCAATCATTCAAGGGTGAAAACTTGGGTAAAAGAGACGTGAAATTAGAGAATGGGGATGTTCAAAAATAGAATTTAATTGCACGCGATGAACATTTTCGAAGGATCCGAAAGCGGTAAGTTGAACACGAAAAGGGTTAATTGGAATCTTGTTTATACTTAGCCAACATTTCATTACAATTCAATGCAAATTGGTAATTCATTTATAAGCAAGCTCCATTTTATGGTAAATTTCACGTCATTTTAGTTTTTTTTACGAGCTCTTAGAATTGACACATTACACATTTTTGTTTGTGTCAAACAAAAATGTAATGTTTAATATTACAGTGTATATTACACTGTAATATACAGTATATTACTGTATGTGGTTTTAGGAAAAGTTTTAAATTATTATTATTTAAAACATCACGAAGTGACAAGTTACAAGTCAATGAAAAGTGAGACAATAGAAACAAAACAGAAAAGGGCGTGTTTCCGGGTTTTCGTTGTTTGACTGAAAAATGTTCGTGTGCATGAAGTATTCCTTCTAATTGAAAACTATCTGACAAATCTTCGAACAAATTCAGACGGATATTCGTCGGGGAAAAACAACGAAAGCTCAGAAACGTGCCCCAGTACGTCTGTTTTGTACGATAGTACAGAGTAGAATTATATACAGGGGTGAGCATAAGTTGTTTAAAAGTTGCAACACATGGTTTTATAAAACACATTACTCTTACAACTTGGTTTCTTGTTAACACAAAAACAAAAATAGATAGAACGAAACAGTTGTTAACAATATGTTCAGCATCTGTGAAAGTTTTTTCTCATCGTGTGTGTAGGAAGACATTTTAATAAAATCAGTAATAGTGAAAGCAGACTTCGGCCTTTGTTGATCGATTATCAAGGCACTCACTTCCTGGTTTAAAAGTTTGCATTGTAAATTTATACATTTTGCTTCACAAAACTTAAAAATTTAGTTTCTAATGTTGAACGATAAACTATTGCAAGACTCGTACGTTAAAAATAAAGTGTGTTGCTCTCCACGTGCTAATAGGAATTTGGAATTTGTCATTTTCTGCAATTCCGTGTACGGTATATTTATCATTATTAAAATAAGTAGTAATATCGTGGAATGGGCGTTTTTAATGACCGCTGAGCTGCACTAAGAGTTTTAAAGATTTTTTAATTTTATGTCTAAATTCTATAATTGACTGTCTATAATATGATAATTTCAATGCGGTTCTAATGCGTCTTATTATAGGTGACTTTTTCTCTAATTTCGTTATTTTTAGTGTCGCTCCAAATTTCACATTTACAATGCTGATGATTTCATTTTATTCTATTTCAATTGAAATATAACATTGCGTTGTGCCGGTGTTATTGATGTTATGGTTTGAAGTGAACGTTTTTTAGAAAACAACCTATTTATATTATTATGTATTATAGAATAGTGCATTCTAAGTAGTTTTTATATTTACGAGTGAAGTAAAAATGTCAAAGTTGCTAGAAAATTCTATCTCTTTTTGATCATCCGAGGTTTTTTAAACCGGAAACGGATATCTTTTTCCATTTCCTGCGTGAGATGTTGACATGTCGTCGTGTTTACGATTCGAAATATTTTTAACGAATCAGCACTTTTTTAGTTTATTTTTTAAAGAATAACCTACAAGTTAACTTTTTTTACAACCGCAACTTGAAATGATTCTAATTTTATGATTTCATATACCGGTAATTTTGTTTTACGGTATTAGTATCGGTATGTCGTATTTTATGTATGCGTACGGTACATTTGTGTATTCCATTCACTAATCATCAAGCTGAAATTCGGTCAGACACTCACCATTATAACTTAAATAAAAAGTGGCATATAACAGATGCCTACGCATTGGCTTTAAAATAATAACAAAGCACTTCTATGATGGATTATTGCAAAAGCAAATCACGCTAGATAATATCATCAATATACCATTGCCAAAATTGGTTTCTTGTCAGTTGCTATCAGACATGCAAACCATTCTGTCCATATGCTATCCCATTTGTTACTTAACACTAGAAACCTCATCATTATAAATTTGAAATAACTTTCCAGGGTCATTAGGAGCAGATTTCCTTATCCGTCGATAGAACCGTATTCAATTAGGAAGCACGTGTTTGAATGCTCTCGAGTTGGGTGCATTACACAAATTGTCGCTATTTCAATTTTTTAATTTCTAACCATTTTAAGTGCTTTATCTTTGTATTTGTTTACTGTCATTGTCATGTTTTGTCATTCCTCGTGGAATGCTGTCATAAATAAATAAAATATCAAGTCTTTTGGGTTCTTGATTCGATTCCTGTGACACGCGTATTTTGGATCACCTTGTATCAACAGAGGTGAAAAGTCCGAGATCGGGTTCCTATTATATTGGAAAGTCTTAATTGGACAAGTGCGATGGGTTCATTTAGGTTCGAAAAGCAGGTGGCAGCTTCGTTAATTTTCCATTTTGCCACTGAACGACGTTGAGCTCATTAACAAAATGGCGCCGGGGTCAAGAAAGAACTTTTGTTCACTCGATTTAATTAAACTTTCGTTTTGCCTAAACTAGAATCTGTAGCATGTAATAACACAACATGAACCGGTTACTTCGTATTAACTGAAATAAACTAACGTATTAACTGAAATAACCTAACGCCTATGGGATAGCCACTGGTAAATCTTGCAACCATTTGTTGATCCAAATCTATCTAATTTTGGTGCAGCGTTTTAATCCAACTTCATTTAATCTTACTATTATTCTAACAGACCTGTCTAAAGCATTTG
>JAQIWH010006848.1:0-12248 GCA_034695005.1 Cryptops parisi
CAGCGTATTGCGCCTTTGCATTTCGCTCAGTCGCCTCCAGTTCCGAGGATCGGGATCCACGAAGGTGGAAATTCCTTCGCTCGCTGTCTGCCAAGAGGTGTCCATCAACGATTTGTCGCTCGCGTTTTCAGAAGGCTCGTCCCAGCATTGGAACCCACCTGCGGAGAAAAGTCAATTCTTCAGCGAATCTACAAAAATGTGACGCCTTTATTTTGTTGTTCCAAGAACGATTTACTCACCTTTGAAAGGAACGGAGGAGTTGCACTTAAGTTCTTTGACCTTGCTGCATATGTTTTCTTCGGTGAAAAACGACGTGTTGTTTCTCTGGAAACCAAACACACTTTCGTCAAAGGTGCTGCTCCTGCGCTGTAGTTTTGTCGAGTTGACTGTTGGACTGAACGATGACAAATCCAAGTTGCCTATGGATCGTGAAGACATCTCGTACATCGGCAACGGATCTTCCCGTTGATCCTTAGCTACCACGTCCTTGATAGCCTGCTTCTAAAAATATCAAGAATGAAACAAACAATGTTAGTAAAAATTAGAATACACGCATGCAAAGTTTCATCAGTACAGAATGTTCTGCATTGAACATTCAACAACATATATATGTAAACACCGATCACCTAACTCATGAACCGGTTGTATATATAGTTTTTATAACAATAAATTTGCTTACCGTTTGCATCATTCGAGTGATGATGGTGTTGGACTCTAAGCGTTTCGTGTTGAGCTCGTCAACTTGTTGCCGCAGTAAATCGATTTCATTTTCCAGCACGCCTTTTTCAGTGGTGAACTTTCTCAGCAGTTCTCTCTGAGAACGTTCGTAAACAAGACGACACTCTTCCAACTACAAAGACACCAGTGACATACTAAGTGGTATAAAGAATTCTTCATGGTAACTACAATGCCCATTCAATTCTAGCATTTGAGCTCGGGTCATAAGACGTGTGAGGAGTTAGGAAATATTTATAAAATTGTAGCATAATGCACTCAATTTCTATATTAACAATACAGGTGTCACTTATGGCATTCTGTTGACACAATTTTTGTTGTGAAAGTACAAACAATTTTGTGATGAACTGCGACTCCAGCTTCTTGCTCAACCAATTAAAACTGGTTGAGCAAGATGCCGACATCACAGTTGTTCACAAATTGCAGGGCTTGCCCAACAAAAATTGAGTGTGGCGAGCCTTCAGATATGCGAGGTTGCTCATTCGATTTAAGTGTTTAACTCCTCACATGCAATTTTTGATGTGACAAGTGGAGCAATTTGTGGAAAACTGGGACGTCAGCTTCTTGCCAACCAGTTACCCACAAACTGCATCACTTGCCACGCCAAAAGACGCATTTGGTCAGACAGCCTTTAGAGCTCGAGTATCATGAATAGATGACGTTGAGTAATGAACGTTTGTACTAATAACGAAAATCTAACTCAAATTTACCTTCGCTTGGAGCACGTCTTCGTGTTTTTCGTCCATTTGTTTTCTGTCCTTGATGTGCGCTTCTTTAAGTCGCACCAACTCGTCCTTGCTACGTTCCACCCAATCTTCTCGTTCCCTGAACAACGCCAAGTTTTCCTGCATCAGTTCTTTCGACGAAATCTGCAGTTCGGAGTTGTCCTTTTCCAGCAGCTTGTTGCGTTCTTCCAGCATTTTCAAATCGGAGTCCTTCGACTGATTGCCCTTGCTCTCTAGGCGCAGCTTTTCTTTCAAATCCATTATCACCACGTTGAGACTGCTTCGATTTTTCTTCAAGTACGCGATTTCGCTCACGCAAGTTTCGACTTTCTTGGTCAGGTAATCCTTGCTCGCTCTCATCTCCGACAAGGTTTCTTCCTGGTCTTTTGTCCGGTCCAGCTGCTGCGTCAATGAAGCAATTTCGTTGAACCGTTCCATCATCTGCTTTTCCAGGTTGTGGTAACTTTCCCCTCGTTGTTCGACGTCGGTTTCCAGTTGGTGAATCTGTTCGTGTAACGCTTGTCGCTGGTCCTCGTTTTCCAGTTCGGACTGTTCCTTGGTTCGTTTGATCTCGTCGATCGCTTTCTGTTTCTCGTCCAAATCTTGAAACAGCTTCAAGTTTTCTTCAGTTAACGTGTCGATCTTATCATTTTTCTCCTGGAGCCAATCGTTCATCTGAATTTGCAGGACACCCTTGCCTTGCTCGCTCATCTCCTTTTGCAAGAGCAGCTCCTTATTGGTCTGTTCGAGAGACAGGACGCGTTCATGCAACTCGTGGCATTTGGTCCCTTCTCCCATCAACTCCACGATCAATGAATTATTCGAAAGTTCCAACCCCTCGTTGGCGATGGTCGCTTTGGATAGATCGTCTCTCAAGCTACCGGCGGCTTCTGACAAGTTGGCGTTTTCTTTCGCTAACGATTCGACCGATAGTTCCAGTTCACTTTTCAGGGCACTTAATCGAGCGACGTCATCTTTTGAAAAGTTTATGCTCTCCAACATGCTGGCATTTTCTTTCATCAATGATTCGACCGACGATTCCAAGCAGTCGTTGGTGTCACTTAATCTGGTGGCATTTCCTTTCGACGCACTCAACGTCTCCAACAAATCCGTTTTTTCCAGCGTCAGCGATTCGATCATCAAGTCGTTCTGCTTCAGTTGGATGTTCATGAGCCTCTTGAAATCGTCGTTGCCGTGTTCCATCGACGCAAGTTTTTGATGCAACTCTCGGCACTCTTGATCTTTCTCGGACAGTTGCACGGACAGGGAATCCACCACCCTCTCGATGTCTTTCTTATCGACTTCGGAACTTTCGAGGCACTTTGCAGTTTCTTCCAACCGTAGTTTAAGGCTTCGGATTTCACTTTCAGACTGTGTCGTCCTTTGCAACAGTTTTTCTTGCAGTTTTTGTTTCTCTGCATCGACAAGCACCAACTCGTCCTCCACTTCCCGTAGGCGTTTTTCACTTTCCGCACGCAAACGCGCCTGCTCCAAAACGTCGAACGACAAATTGGCAACGTCGTGCTTCAGATTTTCCAAGTTTCCCTGGAACATGCATCTCTCGGCGGCTAGATCTTCCGCACGTTTCAACAAATTGGCAATTTCGCTGTCTTTGTCGCCAATCGCAGCGCGATGCGTTTCCTTCAACTGGTCCATTGCGGTGGACAGTTCTGCTAAACGCTGCTCTTTTTCGCACAGACGATTATCGAGCATGTCGACGTCGGTTTCGAACTGGATGGTTCGCTGCACCAGATCTTCGTGCACACTTTGTTTCTCCGAGTTTAAAACAGCGATCTGACGTTTTTGATCTTCGATGACAGCTTCGCATTGAACGCGCAGGTTGCTTTGCTCCGCATTATCGGACTCCAAGATGGCGACGTCATTTTCCCGATTGGCCAAGTTGGTTCGTAACTCCTCAGCTTCGGCTTGCAGAAGTGGTAATCGCGCCGACAGATCAGCAATGATCTCGTCTTTGTTGGCGATGGTTTCTTCGAGAAGCTTCTCGCTGGCTTCGTGCTCGGCGTTAAGTTTCTCGATCAGCGCCTTAACATTGTAAACATCGTTAGAAAAAGACATTCTCAACAAAACGTTTGAACAACGTTGAAAACTATTTTTACCTGTAAATCGGTGATTTTATTTTCGTAGCAAACTTGGCTCAACACTTCGCCAGATATATCGTTGATGGGAATTCCTACATAAAAAGTTATGCCGATTATAAAATTACACAGGGTGCCCCAAAAATCTCCATACATAGGTAGTGTGCTTTTCATCGGGATCATTTGGATAAAAAAATACCGACATTGTTGTATAGGGTACCTTTATCGTTCAAAGCTTCTTCAAGTTCGCATATCCTATCCTCGTACGACTCTCGAATGGCTTCCAGTTTCTCGCTACCGATACTGTTGATTTCTTTGAGTTCAGAGATGTATTGTTGAAACCCGGCAACCTGTTCTTCCAAAAATTGAATCCGGTTTATCTTCTCTTCATAGGAGTTCAAAAGCTCTTGTTTTTGTAGTTCCATAGCTTCGTAACTTTCGGACTGAAAAGAAATGGAGTAATCAAAACCGAAAACTTTAACTTTCATAAAATAAAATAAATAAGTGAACCGACAATTAAAATATTAAAACATGAAACTCGCTGTATTCACCTGTCGTTGAAGCTTGCGGATCTCATCGGTACGTTGAGCATTATCACGTTCCAAGGATTCGATGACTTCAAGTTGGTACTCTTGCTTGCTGGAAAATTCCATTTGCTCAGCTTTGTACCTGAAAAATCTCACTATTAATGACCTCCAAACAAAACAGATATTTCTCTACATAATAATTAACCGGTCCACATTTACTTCTCTATCTGTTCTTCCTTGGTGAGCAAAATCTCTCGGACGCTGTGCAGTTCATCCACTTCATTTTTCAAAGCATGCATATCCTGCACCTGCTTTTTCATCTTTGCCAGCGCAGCATCTGATATCACAATCATCGACTTAATAATGGCAATGTATTAAATTTCTACCCCAAATTAATTGGCTACTTTTTTATATACCTGTTTTCTTCAACGAAGCTACTGTACTATTTAATTCAGCTTCCAAAAATGCAACTTGTGACTTCTCCGTTTGCAAGCTGGCTTGGAGATTGCGGATGACTCTATCCTTCCGATTGAGTGTCAACTATAACGATGAATCATTTAAATTTAGAACAAGGGGTGTTTAAAATTAAGATGGGTTATCAAAAACAATAAGCCAACTGGCTGTACAGTGCATATATCTGTGTGTGTGCGTGCAAATTCAAACATAGTAACTGGCATGGCATTCTTTGAGTTTGGTCTTACCACATTCTTGTAACCTTGTTACAATTTACAATATAGCAAATACTAAATTTAGAGGTAACAAAGTAGTGTTTTTCTCCTCTGGAAGACAAGCAAGCCACATGTCAACACTTTTCAAGGAGCTCAAAAATATTTTTTTTTTGTGAAAGAAATGCTTGTCTCAAAGTATCTTGGAATGTTGCAACTTGTTTGGTTTTCTTACACTTCCTAGTACCTACCTAGGGGTAATAACTCTACAAGAAAAAAAAACCTGCCTGCGGGGTTTTTTTAACCCAAGAAGAAAAAAACAACCCACCCATTCGTGTTTAATTAACAACATGAACCAAAGTTTCTCAATCCTTGAGACTTCATATTGTCAACATGTCTACATATAGGGACGGGGTGAAAAAAATTCTGATAAAAATCCAAGCAACTACAAAAGATCATCTTTCTCAAATTATGTCAATAGAGAACATGGAAGTGCTTATCAGTCAATGATTCAAAATTAACGAGAAAAACAATAGCCAAAAAAAAAAAACTATATAAATTAAATTGCTAAAGAAGACCATTTAAAGAATTTTATAAAAATCGTGCATAAAAAAAAGGGAACAACATGCTTAATATTACAAATAAAATTCAAAATACTACGTACACAAATTTTAGCAGTGAATAATAAACAAAATTAAAACAAATTGAAATAACATTAAAAATAATAAAATATGAGAATTTCAAAACATTGTATTAAAAATTTACGAAAGAATAAAAAGATAACAATAATTTTTTAAAAAAGTGGCAAGTAAGTTAATTGAAAAATGTATACAACAATTAAAAGAAAAACTTTTGTGATAACTTTTAAAATAATTTAAAAATTAGAATGGAGGGGGGGGGCTAGCCCTCCCTGGACTTCGGGGCCAGTTACACCCATGATTTACATATAAAACTAACTTTAGTTAGTTATAAAACTAACTTTTTTTTTAGTTACCATGGACCTTTCCACAATCTATAATTGAATGACTTACAGAATTGTTTATAGTTTGGCTACATTTATAGAGAAAACTAATCCAACTAAGAAAAACCTCATGAGAAAGATGCCAACTGACTAGTGGCTTGGCAAGAGTATTGTAAATAATGTAACATTGTAAACCAACACAAACAGTGCTAAATTGTTAAGCTACATGCATCCTACATACAACGCTATACAAAGTGCCGTCTTAAGGGGCCCCGGGCCCAGTCAATGACGAGGGCCCACCTCGCCCAACTGATAGATAGTCCATAGCATTCGCGTATTTTTACTAAATTAAAATTTATTTTATGCACACTAAAAGTTTTATTTAAAACTTTCCTTGACAATTCAGTAACAAATCTACTTTCCATCCAGCACTGCCCAAAGGCAAAACTGATACCCTCATATTACACACAAAATATCTAACAAAATAAGAAATTCTAAGAAAAAATTCCAATCATATGAATCATACTACTAGACTTGAAAAGAATGTGGGGCCCCCACCTTCGAAATAACTAACAATACCCAATTTTATTTTGGTATTATTAATCTGATTGGTTGCCCTGCACCAAGTCACTACCTAAATTAAATGATCTTTGATTATTGAGCATCGAGTCAGAACTTCTACATACAAAGCATCGATTTTGCTAAACTTTGTTTTTTTTTTTATTTATTTACAATTACGTTTTTTGGGGCCCCGATACTTGTTAGGGCCTAGGGCCCCCGAGAACCCTTAAGACGGCACAGGCTATACAGCACGTTACCCATGCATTCGGTTCAAGTGAAAAATAATTATACAGGAGGTATACGGTATAATAAAAGTAAATTATGTAAATATTAATTTATGCAAGGCTGTGTTTTGCACAATCCTTATAATTAAGCAAATCTGCATATTTGAAATTCTCGTTTTGTGTTAAATTCATATATTGAAAATTCTACAGTAAACTCCCCCTTATCCAGCACCACTGGAACCGCCGGTTTTTCGGATATATATATGTCATCAATATTTAAATAATCATCGCATCTTACAAAATTGCGTGTTGTCACATATTATAACAGAATTACATATATACTGTATGTACATACTGCATAAATACAGTACAGTGGAATCCGGTTCTTGTGATCACTTTGGGACTAGTGCTTTTCGATAACAATAGAGACTGATAACATTAAACAATGGATATGAAACATTAAAGTGTCTTCGATGGACTGCTAACATTGTCCATGATTATAATAACCGGATTTCAATAAAAAGAATCAGAGAACTTCCTGTATTGTGATTGAGCTTTCATTCATTTGTAGAGACGCATTTACACGATGATAGTTTTGGCGATAATTGCTGTCATGACAGCGACTAAAGCCACAGTTATCTTCATATAAATGATGTCTAATGCAATGTCTACTTTAATACTTAATTTTGAATGTTTTCTATACAAATTAAAACATATCCAGTAATATTTTGGATATTACTATAAAGACTCATTTACATGAAGATAATTGTCACCTATCTTGACAGCACTATCATCGTGTAAATGCACCTTTAATGTGTAAATCCACAATAGTGTCACTTTTCCCATTAAAAATACGGATTTAAAATAAAATTTCACGAACAATTTGAAAACCCATATTGTTCTACTTTTTTCAATATTTTCAAAGGTGTTATATTTACTTAACACCTTAAATGAATACCTTATCACGTCAATGGTTTTTGTGAAAATATATATATGCTGTATTTACAATACAGGGGAAGGGTAAATAGGCAGAATGTGGGGAAAAAATAACCTTGGGGATAACTTTTTTTTCTTTTAAAATCTCATTTATTCTATAAATAGTTTCAGAATTAGGAGGATGTTATGACAGATTCTAGTTGGTTGAGACAGCTTTTATTTATTTATATTTAAACAAAAATTTTTAACTTCACATTATGATTAACTGGTATCGGCTCAAGTAGCATAATATTTAAATGTAAATATTTTTATGTAAAATGTAGTAGATGTATTTTTTTTTTTGTGTTTTACAAAATAAAGACATCTAGTTTTTTTAAGATTATCACTGGAAAGACAGGGTGACACTATGTTTGTCATTTAACAAAAAAAAAAAAAATAGACAGTAGCCTAGATGGACATTTAGATACATAATATTGAGAACAACAGATCTTCTTGAAGACAAATTAAAATATAAAACATTGAAACCAAAAATGGTGTCCCAATTCTCACAACAAAAACCACACCTAAATCAATTTACACTGATGTGTTAGTAATAGGTGACAATACATATTTTAACTAATGGTTTTGTTTTTCTGTCATTGTGGTAATTAAATGGCACGTTTAGGAACGTTTTTGGAAGAACTAATTTATATAATTCCACTGTACTCACCAAGTACAGAGGGTTATTAAATCACCGATAATGTATCAATCGGCTATTGTTATCATAATCAGTTGTTCTCAAAAGCTCTTATCCATTGCTTAATGTTATCAGCCGGTTATTGTTATCAAAAAAGTAATGGTCTCAAAGTGATCATAATAACCGGATTTTACTGCAAATTCATTTTCAAATATAAAGCAGTGAAAAAAAATTCGGTTAATGTAGAGTTTTAATGACGTCACCTAAGCATACCGGGCATGAGGTATGGCGATGCATTGTTAACATCGCATAACTTAGTTGGATATTTATTTTTCTTTAAAAAACCATTGTTTAAGTTAAAAGTCAGTTTGGCTATCTAGGCCTATAGCATGTCGTAATATATTTATTCAAATTAGGTATGAACTATGTGGGCATGTTACGCATGTACGTTATGCCCTTTTGATCCTTCAGCTGTAGGAACTTTAAATGGGTTCTCTGAACCTGGATGTCGTATTTTTAACTCACCGTTAAAGGAGACGGAGGCAATGGCGTTGGAGGCGAATTGGAGAACACGTCCCCGTCATATGGGAAATACGAACTCATCCTGCAGTAATGGCGGAAGATGGTGATAAAATTCCAAAAAGATGGGTATGCTTACGACAGCTTAAAAACATTAAAACCTTCTTGTCAGGACCATGCCCGGTTTGTAAATTGACGTTTGAAATCAACCGCTGTTGTAATTGGAACACTGCTGACTATCACGTGACACAAACTGACGATTCGATTGGTCGCCTATCTTTGTGTCTTTTCTAATTTAATACCTGCCCCGACATCTTGTGTCAGAATGAACAACATTAAAATTTTGTTTTCAAAATAAAATTACAAATCATAAATAAGAAAGTACCTTAAGTAACACTGTAATTTTTAATTAATTTTTTGACCTTGACACATAAGTTTTCATGCTTTAAATGGTATGATTTTGTATTCTATCATTTTAAAAAGTTCTTTTTCAAAGTTATTATTAGTTATTATTAATTAAAGTACAGTAATTATTTCAATATTTTATTTTTCAGCGTGTTAGAGCGAGCGTCTTGTCGCGAGGTCGCTGGTTCGGTCCCAAGCTGGAACAAGAATTTTTTTCAATTGTTGTTTTATTTTGAAAGTAGGCGCACGAATTTGAACCAATCAAATATTAGCATTGGTTAAAAGTTATTTTCCACGGGTGTTTTTCCCGTGGAGAAGAAAATCTAAAATACATAAACATAAACAAACCAACAGTAGGGGGGGTCTGTTGCAGCCTCACGTGGGATCATCTATTATATAGAAAATGTAATTAATCCACTTTATTGGAAATTTCTTTTTCTGGAACTTTTCTTTTTTCTGGTATTTTAGAGCATGTTTAGTGCGCTTCTGTGAAAATTTTAAAATATGAAAAAAACAAACAGTATTTGATTATTTAGCGGGAGAATAAATTGGACGTCCATCGCACAAGGGTTAAGATTTAGAATGTTTTCCCTACCAAATTTACAAGAAATTGTTCAAGAGGTTCATATTGACATTGTTTTCATATTGCCATTATAATTATACCTAGTGAATAAATATTGGAATAAGAGATATATAGCCTGTATTGGTGTGACAACTTTTATATACATATACATTCGATGTTAATTTAATCAAGTTAATGTTTTTAATTGTAATTTATTTTTACATATATTTTGTAGATACGTTCAATATCAGCAATCAACTAAGAAAAAAATCATCTCTAAATTTTTAGACAAGTTTTGTTCATTTTGTATCAAAATGACGTCTTCAAGCTATAATCTCAGCAATGTACAAATTGGAACTAACGAGTAAGTATCAGTATGTACTTAGTAGATAGTTGCCTACGTTGGATTTTCCATATAGTATCGTTTCAATGAGTGATGGCTTCAAACGCTACTTTGATGACGAAACTGCTAATACGTGATATTGGAGAAAAAAATTACATTGACATTAATCAAATTACATAGCTGTTCAGTGTTTTCAGATGGTTCAGTTCGCAGTTGTCACACTGTATGCGTAACATTTAGATTTCATGACATCATACTAATATTGACTGATATTTAATTATCAATACGTTGCAACAAGGCTTTGGTTTTGGGGTTATGACAAACTTTTTAACAAAATGCTTATTAAAATAAAAAATTTGTGCTATGCTCTTATTATCATTAAAAACTTATTCTACTAAAGGGTGGTCCAAAAGTACATAAGCAAATATCTATAAATATATAAAAAGAGCTTATGTGTGGATACTTTCGCGTCACCTTTTGGTACACGTATAATAAAATTACTTCATTTTCAAGTGTGGCCGTCTTACGATTTTATTGCAAACAAAACAAGCCCCAGGAGAAGATGCGGAATTAAAAATTTATGAAAAATAATTTAGAATGTTTACTACACAGAGTGGTATTTTCAATGTTTACACTTCACTACATGTTTTTTTGTTAATTGGATCATCTCGAAACCATAGTGAACTAACTCGATTTTTTACATTTCTTTTTAGTTGATGCGTGAAATGAGGCCACTAAGACATGATCTATATAGTCATAGACTCGGAATTATATTACTAGACTAATTTTAGAATGAGTTACACAGTGCTATGAACCTGACAAATGACGCATCATACTTAAAATCGTTTTCTCAAATTTAAGTTCTTCACTTAGTTCAGTGTGGTTTAAGACGATCCAATTCTCATGTTGTTTAATATTTAAACAAACTGCACACAGTATACAGTCATCGGTTGTAATTTTAAATCAGTATAGTGAATCTTTGCTCTATCAATGTAGTGATGATAAAACAGTGAAATCAGTTGAACGAAGCCAATTGGCTTAAATTAAGATACAGATTTATCAATTGATTGTGATCATGATCAGATTGATTCATTCGCTGTGTGTTAGACAGATATAGGGGGCACATATTATAATATGATGATAGTAGAACGCTAAGTAAGTGTGGCAAATGTTATTTATAGGTGAAACAACAACATCTTCAGCATCAGCAGTAAGACATTTTACTTGTACAAATATACAGATTTTTTTTCAGGTGAAATTGGAACCACCATAAATCACATTGCATTTTTCAAACTACTTTGAGTGGAGCAATTTTTTGAATTAACTATTTTTTTTGATTACATAAATTTAGAAACATGCTATGTAGTTAAACTTAGATTTATTTATTTTATTTTATTTTTGCAATGTTAAAAATTATTTTTATAGATACAAGATATATAGCGAATCCATAAATAATTTATTTGGAATTACTATGAAAACAATTTTTTTTTTCAAATATTCTGCTGTTAAATAACTGATTTGTTTCTTACTAATTCGTTATGTTGTTGTAGTGTATTTGTTGTTATTTTTTTGTATCGTTTATTTTTAATTGTCAATCAGTGTACCGCACTGCATATATATTTTGGTGCTAATGGAACCTCGCAAAGATTATAGACTGTTAAAAAATTTCTTATGTAAATTACATCTACATTTCTTACAACTACGCACAGGAGATACATCGAGGTGGTGAGTAGGGTTTTTCTACCGATATATACTGGTGTTTTTCGAAAAACGTTTTCTATTCGGTATTGGTACGGGTACGTTAAACCTCAATTTACAGACACTGAGTTCGCTTATCCAAGTACAGTACAAACAATTGTTGTATCAAAATAAGATCCAATTTATCTGCTCAGTCTTGTAGTTAACAAATTTTATTTCTTAAAAAACACAAAAATTGTAATAAAATTGGTTAAAAACTGTATGTTTTCTATTGTTTTTAAATACCGAAAAATACAGGTTTATTGCAAATAATTATACCGAATACTGGTTTTATCAAAAGTACGGTGTTTGAGAAACCCTAGTGGTGAGTAAGTTACACCAGTTTAAAAAAATATATATATTTTCTATTAGTTATTTTATGTATTTTTATTATTTTATTTTGAAAGTTTATATTTGACGACTCAACTTCGGAACAGAAAAGTTGAAACTGCTCAAAATTCTAATTTTTGTGTCTATGCATTAACAAAGATTTTCTGGATACGTATCAAACAATTTTAAATGAAGTTGTTATTGATTTTAAAAAGAATTATACTATATGCGTTGTAATATATTGAT
>JAQIWH010006849.1:0-12247 GCA_034695005.1 Cryptops parisi
GCAATAGTCTGCGCTCAAAATTGACCCGCGAGCAAAGGTTCGCGAACAATTGTCTGCGAGCAATTGTTCGCGAGCAATTACCCGGATACCATAAGACACATATTCAAGCGATATATATTTTTTTAAAGGATTTATTTCTCAAAGGATTCCAATCCGTTCTTATAATAAACTAATAAACAAATACAAATACAAATTAACTATTCCCAACAATATTAACAACCATTCCTTCAGTCGATACTCGTTTAACACGTTTTCTGTCTGAAATTCACTTCCTACCTACATTCGTACTACTACTACATTTACCTGCAAATCAAATCACTGTTATCCAATTTGCCAGCATTTTAAAAATAAACTATTTAATCATATTGTATTTATTTGATATGTATTGTTACTCCATGTACATGTTCTTCAGGAACGCAATCCTTTTAAAATAAAATAAAATAAAATTTTCAACAATGACGCAATGTGGATTCAGTTTGTAGTCTGATACCACGGGGACAGGTTTTCTCGGTGTTTTTCCGTTTTCTCCTGCTTCATAAAACTTTATTATTTTTTCATCATCCTCACCTTATCATAATTCCTGTTCTTTTCGATTTATTCTATGGAATACACAATATTTTAAATAAATAAATTAATAAGGCTTGAGGGCCAATCCCGTGGACATCAGCATTACACTCATGTTGTTACGGTAACCCCGTGAATTTAAAGTGTAACATACGCACATACAAAGAAAATTATGCAATAGTAGATGCCAAAAAGTCGTTCAAATTTTTCTGTTAAAAAAAAAACTTTTAAAAAAAATTGATATTCATCAATATAATTAATTAGCACGGTGTCCTTCCCTCAAATAACTAATCATGAACAGCAAAAAAACTTTCAAAAATAATATTTTATTTTTAAAAAAATTTGACAGTTCATTGTTATATTTGTCAATGCAATAGTGGAGTAGAGAATGCTATTAAAATTTACGTCATAAACAAAAAATAGTATTGATTAGCATTGAAATTAGTATTGAAATTTCCACGGTTTTTTGGGTTCCAAAAAACCGAGTTAATAATAAATGTTTATTGCACTCATGGAGTAATGGATAAAACAGACAAAAAAAACTTTAACCTAATTTAATCTAAGATACATGTTCACCAAACATTCGTCAAAATTCGAAAAGAACTATGATATTATCTGATATGAGTTAGTTTTTCTTTAGAGGCGGTGGAGATATTTTTCTCAATTTTGATATACCTCTATATTTGTTGGCCTCTATATTTGTCAAATCCAATATTCGTCACATTTATTTTTGCAAATTTATGCTTTGAGATTCGTCAAAATATTCCGTATTCGTTATCAAAAGTCAAAGTCTCGAAAAGTGAGTTATAGAAAAAAACATTATCATAAAATATTAAAGAGAAAACTAAATTTGATGTGAAATGTTAACAGTAAGACTTGGATAACAAGACTGGAGTAGCTTCAAAAAGTATTTGCAATTTTTTCTATATTCGTCAGATTCAATGTTCGTCAGTTTATCTGGAACTAATTAATAACGAACCTAGAAGTTCTATTGTATTTGTCTGAAAAAAGGGTGAAAGTGCTCAATAACAATGAGAAGTTCTCACCAGTGGAAATTTGGTTTCCGACAGACGTTATTCCATCTTTTGACTTTCCATTATAGCGCTGTTTGAAATCGTCCTCGCTTCAATCTAGAATTACTTTAGTGGTTTGTTCGCTTTTGTAGGTTACTAGAGATAATAGCACATCAAAAAAACGAGGCGCTTTATGTTGTATTTTTGTTTAATAACCACACATGACAAGAAGTTGAAAGGGATTATTAATTCGTTTTATGTGACTCCGAAACGGCCGCCTATCCGTCACTGACAGTCGCCTCTTCATAATGAATAGCAAACTCCGATAACAGATGGTGCGCTACGAAGCTTCTCGTGTCGAAAGTGAAACTCACCTTCTGCTCGGTCTTTTGATACAAGTTTCATCACGTCTACAATTGGATGATGTAAATAATAATAAAAAAAAAACATTTTTATCGGGCTTCGGTAACTTTATTTCGGTTGACGTTTTCAAGTTGGGCGTCGTGTGTTCCGTTCGTTTCCATAAGGGGAAACGTCATTCCTCGAATAAGAGAAGCTGTTTCGATGAAAATGAATCCCTTTGAGTCCCTTTATTTCTTAACTCCTTTTTTTCGTCCTCTTCCTCGATTCGAAAGGGTCCATTGTGTTCTCGTCATCCATTGTTCCGTCGCTGTCACTGGTCGCGCGTTGCATTCCAAAGGCGTTAGTTTCTTCTCGCGACGCCGTCGTTGCGTTTGATCAGTGCTGTTGACGACCGTGACATTTGGTGCAAAAAAAAAATGTCATTGTAAACAAAGCCAATTAAACGACTCGCACGAAACACACTTTGCAGAAGAGTGAAAATCTTGTTGGGACAGGAAACCGCGGGGGGACAGCATCGCCTCTTATTAGGAACAACCTCGGTGACACGAAGGTGGTGACAATTTCCGTTCTGAAGAAAATTTATCTTTGCGATGTTTTATTTAACTGTATCTCAAAGGGGGTAATACCTTGCTTATAGGTTATCGTTAGATTTCAGATACCGGTTTTTTTTTTTCAAAAGTCCATTGATCGACTTGAATGCAATTTTCGGTACATGATCGCAGTAGAGACGGATGTCACGCGCCACGACATGAGTGGTAAAAATAAGGAGAAAACATTAGGTTAGGAAACATTCACCGTGACTCGATCTTAATCTTTTCCTTTTCGATTCTGACAACGAGCGATGGCAGAATCAGCCGCTATCGTTAAGAAAACGTGTCACGTGCGCTGTTGGAACGTCGTTTACGTGGTCGGAGGTTTTCTCTCCCTCCCCCCTCTCCTTTTCCATCGTTCCACTTTTGCCTTTGTTTGTTTGCGTTCTCGGTGGGCGTTATTAGCCAACGTTCAGCCACTTAACGATTCTTTTCGGGTCCGAGGAATGGCGAGCCTCCTTTCAACTCATCTCCATTACCACGAAGACAGCCATGCTAATTACCCCTTTCGTTTCGAGCGATGGGAGAGCATCGAACGTCCAGTAATGACGCTATTTACCTGCTTCGTTGACGGCCAAAGTATAGGGTGGCACTCTTTAAGACGACTCTTTTCTCCTCCTTACGACGGAGTTGTTGTCACAAACATCACCGAATAGCTGGGAATTTCTCTTTTTCTTCTTCTCCGTTATCGTTTCTTTAACTCTATTTCTCTCGTTATGAAGACTCCCGAGTAACTGCTGCTTTCCTATTATTGTTCGAGTGCATCCACTCGAAAGTTAGTTGCTTTTATTGTAACTGCTTCTGTAATGAAATGACCTACTTACCAATACCCCAATGGCAAAAAAAATTTAATCTTTATTATCTGATCTCTGTTAGAATAAAAACTAAATATTATTTAAAAAAACAAACAAGAAAAGTGTAATATAAGTCTACTTTAATCATCTTATAATTTAACGTTTAATGAAAGAACATTTTCCAGCAATAATAACTACGATGTTCACTTTCAAATGTTATTTATTAGTGTTTTACGTCCCATAGGGAGACAATACATAATAAAGCATGAGATGATACAAAACTACAAATGAACTAATGAAAGCAACTGTTAACAAAACAAAAGATAAACAAACAAAACTGAAAGAATACAAAATGTTTGTTTTATTGAACAATCTGATTACAAGTCAAGGGCTCTGGGCAATATAATGATAAGCCACACATTTTTTTCAAAAATGACATTATTACTGTTCCTCAGTACTATTTCTTGCTTGTTATTTTACCACTTACTAGATTTTCCAAAAAATGGTAGCATAATATAGAAAATTATCTTGTTGCTCAGTATGATATTTTGTGGAGTTTCTCACCAGAAAAACGGTTCTCAGGAACAATTCTAAAAACGTGGCTTATCATTATATTGCCCAAAGTCTTTTAATTGTAATCAGAATTTGGAAAATTAAATTTTGATTACCAAATTCTATAAATAAATATTATTGCTGACTAAACACTCGTATATACGTGGGTGTTTAGTCAGATGGGACTTTTAGTCGCATAGTTATAAAACAAATATGAACATCTCGATGAATGTTTGTCGGTAGGACATGGCACATGTCTTATTTATTTCATTATTCATTTCTATTTACAATTATACACCCAAATGAGTAAAGAGAAATAGAACAAATTATACACCTTGCAAGATGTAAATACGTAACTTATTTATATGGTCATAGGCGGCATGCATGTCTTGGTCCCTCCGATAGTCAGTTATTCAACATGACGGAAAATAATGTCAATGCGTCTATGAAATAGCAAATGGCGATAAAGTTTCTTGTAAAAGATGTGTGAAACGGGTAGACACTTACATTAGACATCGAGAACAGTATAGTGACGCAACAAGCAGCTACCGTACTTGGATAATAAGACATGTTAATGGTACCAGTTTACAAATGGCAGCACGTTGGTTAGTGAGATTTTGGTTGTGAAGGTTTCAAGCGTGAAGAACGTTGTCCTATACTGGCTCCTGAGTATTGAAAATTATTTCTATGCAGATACTATCCAAGCACTAGTGAACTATGCCTGTCTGCTGTAAATGTCTGCCGCGCGGCGCGCGTTTCAGGCTTTTTTATAATAAACTTTATCACCATTTATTTCATACATGATTGACACCCTACTTGTAGCTGTGATTAGTTGGAAGCGATTTAAAAAGCTGTAGCAGCAATGCGCTTTGTAATACTGGAAAGCCTGAAAAAGCTGTAGCAATGCCCTGTGTTTTGCGGTAAAGCCTTCAAGTGCCTTAGTTCTCGCTGTGCTAAGCAGGAAAGTGCTACACTTCTATAGCGCTTACTGTGTACTGTATATACTAATAATATCTGAAAATATATAAAATTACAATCTAGACATGCTGGTCAATCAAAAAGATGTTATACCACGTAATGGGCAAAACAACATTTTATAAAATTTATTTTGTTTCAAACTAAAAAAGTTAATTCTGTTCTAGGCCACTTATATAGGTAAATGCGAGGTTTAAGGGATGCATTAGTTTTATTTGTAATTAATGTTATAATAATAACACCATATTTATTGAATAAATAATAATCACATAGCTATTCATATTAGTGCTCACATCTTTTTGACTGACTGCATTATGTTGCTCGACAGGAAAATATTAGAACATCAATGTTTACATTCGTAAAATCAATGGTTTTTGTCATTTACGTTGAAATTGGTGAACTAATGATAAAAAAATACGTCATAACACCCTTGCTGAATCAGGTTGAGATGACGTCAGAAACACTTCAGATCAAAGTAGAGTACTAATCTTTCTTTGTCTAGGGCCGATTTGTCCCTCTGGTATTATCTATTAGGAAACTTAGGATTATTAGCGCGTTTCTTTGGCTCGTTTTTCTCTCATCGCCCCTCTTCGTTCGCTCGGCTCTGATCACCATCATTAGCTACCGACAGCAAACAGACGGCTCCCTCGACAACCGAGATCACGAGGGGGTGCCTTGCGAGACTCGGGGAATATTTGCTCGGCGAGTTGTCTTATCACAACAAAAGGGAGAAGAAGGAACTCGGGGGAAGAAAAAAGTACGTTGCAGAGCGAAGAAGTAGAGACGGCTAGAATAGGTAGTAAAAGGAGAGGGATGTTAAAGGCGAGCGATGGAAATCGATTCTCTAGCGAACAATTAAGCGTGAGATAAAACGGAGGGATTTTTGCGCCGCTTCTCCATCTGACGCGTCTCGTGTATCATTAATCACTATACCACGTCGCTTTGGTTAATTACCAACGTAAACAAAATGCTTCTCGTCCATCACGTGCTCGCTGACGTGTCAACAAAAGACACCGAAATGGGATAAGAAGTTTCCCTGCTGCACTCACCTGCACCACGGGACTCTTCCTCTTAAGTTTTCTTGCGAAAGAAGAAGAAGAAGAAAAAGGCCGAAGATGAGAAAGTGAAATGATGGATAGTCAAAAGCTGGACAGTTTCCGTTTCATACATCTTTGTCATGTCATCGTGAAACCATCACTTGATTCTTTTTTCCCGGTTTTTTTTTTAGATCGTTGACTTTGGACGAGTGCTTTTGTTCGTTGCTCCTCTTCGTTTAACTGCATGGTGATGATGATGATGAAAACGTGTCGATAGGTTAGGGGACGTTGTGGATGACGTTGAGTCGAGTCCAGTAACGAGGGTGACGTGAATGGAAGTGTAGGAGAATGTCGCGATTGAAAGGGCCGTGTCAACCTCCTAGTCGTTGTCATTCGCTTAGAACGCGTTTTGTCCACGTTGATCGAGTTCTCCATCGTCGTCATTAAAATTCATTACCCACGTCACCTTTTGTCATCTCGGCGAACGCACTGACGTTTCATCCACGTGCTGCATCGCCGCAAACGTAGTCGGCGTAGTGAATATCATCGATTCTAAAAACTCATTACAGCCGGTGCACAAAAGGAGGTGAGATAAAAGACTCACAACTCGGAATAAAAATGCGAGTTAACCGAGGTGAAAGGAATCGTCTCCTCTTTCTCCCCTTTTCGATAAGGCCCCCTTTTTCATCTCCCTTCTCCCTGTTCTCCTCCCTTTCTTTCTCTACCTCTCTTTAACCTGTCGGCTAATTAAATTCGGTCGCACGTGCAACAAAAGCCTCGCTAGTCGTATTGTTGGCGGGATCGAGGTGATTCAACGCAGGTGACGCTGCTTCCTCAACGACCAACTCTTCACCTAACTTACCTTACATTCCTTTCTTTCGTTTTTTTTTCCGGCCATCTTTTGTTTGCCGGAAGAATTTTCTTCAGTTTTCCTTTAACTCTCCTCCTATTCCCCTTATTTCTTAAAAAGAAGAAAAAAATTGCCTTAAAGACTTCTTCGTTTTCAGTTCAAAAGTTAATAGATTCCAAGTTTCTTTTGAGCAGCTTGCACTAACTTTGTTTAACATTGCTTCTTTGCAAGCGAGTGTTTGGTCGTTACGAGCGTTGAAAGAGAATATTATACAGTATACTGAAAATGGTAGTGAATAGCTACGGGATTCGAAACGAAAATTTTCTTTCTTTTATATTAATGTTTGTTCAGTGTTGTTTGTTGTCATAAAATTGTTTGTTCGACTATTTAATTTTTGTGTCATTTTGTATTTTAACTTTTAAGAACACTTCCAAGTATCAAGTAATAAGCACTCATTTATCAATTTATTCTGTTGCTAGGTTTCCGGGTGGTGACTTGTGACCTTTCTAATGGTGGCTTTAGTGGACGTTATCTCGGAGTCTAGGAACTCCACTGTTCCAACGTGACCAAACCGGATACTAATTTAATCGACGCAGTTGGACAACGCGCCCTCTTCGGAAAAGGTAAAATAGCAGTCACATGTATTTTAATTATTAGTTTCGCACTTTTTCAACTGAAGGGCTCTGGGTAATATAATGATAAGCTACACTTTTTTGCAAAAAAGTGAAATTTTTTACATCAAACTGTCTCTCAGTACTGTTTCTAGCTTGTTACTTTACCACTTCCTGAATTTACCAGAACATAGCATCGTAGTATAGACTATAGAGAATTATCTTGTTGCTCAGTATGGAGTTTTTCACCAGACAAACGGCTCTCCTGAACATTTTTAGAAATGTGGCTTATCATTATATTGCCCAAAGCCGTTCAATTTTTAAGTTTTTTACGAGGTATCTCCATTGGATCAATCTCAGATATTATCATTTGAGAAAAGACTACGCTATAAATGTCAATAGTGGTTTAAATACCTATACATGCAAAATTGCTTATACTAAACATACATACGTAAAGGTTGAAAAGGTGTAAAGATAACATGCGAAATTAGATCTCAAAGTGGAGTACTGGTATTAGTATATATTTTTTGAAATGTAATATTTTCTCGCGAATTTCACTGATTTCTTTTTTATAAACAAGGAAAAAACTTTTGAAAAGAAACACAAAGACATTGTTTGTTTGTTTTTATAAAATGAAAAAAACAAACAACTTATGTAAATGTTGTTTCATGTCAGTGGAGTGTTCATAACTAATTCTTGGTGACGTTGAAAAAAACAAACCAAGTTTACTAAGTGATGCGCGCTACGTTGGCTGCATGAATTTATATGTTAAAAAGCTACTCAAAGAAATGATGTGGTTTTGTGATATTTGAGTAATATTTTAAACAAAGTTTACGAAGGGACGTTGACGTAAAAATAGTCGAGGTCGAGTGTGGTGTACTAACACGATCGGAGAGTTTAAGTCCTAGATTCCATGTTTGAAATTCGGGAAAAGTCGTCCGTTTGTCGTTCTTTCTTTTTTCTTGCAAAAGTTTTCTTTTTCCCGCTGAAATGTTGGTGTATTCTCGGTTTAGCGACATCTCGCTTCGGTGTCATTTTTCCACGCACGCAGCTGGTTCGATTTTCCTCCTCCTTCTTCTTCTTCTTCTTCTTTTTCCATTTTCCTCGCTGGCAGACTTTGTCCCCAACAAAACCACTCAGTGTAATTGTTCCGCCGGAGTTTTTGTCGCGCGTGCGCAACGGGTGTCACCGCAACCGACGCGTCCGCGCATAGAAAATGTCTGATTTCTCCTCTTCTTCTTCTCCTTTCCAACTCTTTCGCCTTTTATTCTTCTCTTCTCCACCTCTTCTGCCTCCTCTTCTTCCTTCGCATCGCGCATGATCGTGGTCCCGCATCTCTTTGGGCTTCTCTTTATTTTTATTTTTTTTGGCTTTCTTTCTCGTCTTTTAAATCAAAAGAGGTCGTCGCATCTTACTCTCACGCTCCAGTCTTTTCTTCTTCTTTTTTTTTCTTTGTCTCCCCCTACATTTAACGACGATTCTCCTCGAGGCGTTTCTTCTTGGACGTTGGTTTTCAACTCCTCCTTCGCATCGTGTTGAGGGTCATTAACTCGACGAAAGGGTCGCTTCTACAGCGCGTGGGTGGATGGGAAAGGGTGTCGTTGAGCGTATGGTTTTGATGGAAACGTCGACTCGAGTTGGGTCGCTATTCAAATGCAAATTGTAGACGTTGTTTTGTCGCCATCTTCCACGCTCGATGGTAAAAGGCAATTTCCAAGGCTCCGTCATGCTGTGGAGCTGGACTGTTATTAGACGCTGGGTAATTTTTTTCTGTTTTTCTTCTTTTAAATTCCACCGATCGCCATCGCTAGTTAGAGTGTTGGGAGAATCTTAAACGGAAACCAAGGGATGAGCGACTGTTTTGTTCGTTTTTATGGAGCTGTTTAAAACGCGGAATCGAAGGCCTCTGGTGGCTCGTAACTCGAAATGGGCTTTACGAAAACGAGAGGGTGAAAGTTTAACCCCAGGGATGTTTAATTCCGCGATTGACTCGTCAACTTGATCGTATTCTTTTAAGTTATAGGGCGTTATGTTCGTTCATAGGGTTCTCTTGATAGTAAAATTCGTTCAAGTGCAACGTTGACTGACCAACGAGTTTTTGATACCTATCGTTGCGAATTGAGCTCTGATTGTAAAACTGTATTTTTCTTGAAGCTGGTCGAAGTAAGAGTTTAATATTGAAAATGTTTCATAAAAAGAAGAGTAGGATCGTCTTGAACCACAGGGAACTAAGTAAAAAAACCAACCTACATTTGAGTAAACAACGGTTTTACGTATGGTTTATACAGCATGGTTTACAGAGCATAAAGTTGTATGCTCTTTCGAGTGGTACGTAGTGCTATGGAACTCTATAATTGGTCCAGCAATATAGTTGACTTTGAAAGACCTATCCATGAATTAGTGGTCTCATTTAATGCATCAACTTAAAAACTGCAAAACGTGAGTTAATTTTTTGCGTACCTACTTTGGAATGCTCTACCCTACAGGCTACGTTTATTGGCGTCGACTGTAAACACCACGGACAATGCTGTGCTAAGAAATTTTTATAGGAGTTTGTATAAATATCTTAAATTTTTTTTTATTTATTTTAGATAGTTGTATAAATGATCATGAGTAAAAAATAAATAAATAAAATAAAAGAAAAATTCACTTTGGTTTAACATCGAGATTTTCAATAAACTATAAACTACTGTACAAAGGTTTTACGTATGATTTATACGGATAGGGTTGCATGCTTTTCTGATTGGTTTATAGTACCGTTTAACTCTCTGTAATTGGGTTAGCATTATAGTTTACTCTGGAAGTCCTAATTATGACTTAGTGGCCTCATTTCACGCATAACTTAAAAACTGATAAAAAGTGAATTAGTTCATTGTGGTTTAACATAATCCAATTGTGTTTTAAACGACACTATGTTACGTTCAGATGCAATGTTTTTTAGTTATAACCTTCTACAATCAAAGTACCGGTACTGCTAAAAGTTTTTGCCATTACGATTGTGTGTCATGACAGGCAATAGAAAATCAAATGCATTAGCGTCAACTTCTTTCGTGTTAGTGGCAATTACAAGGCTCGTAATATTTATTCTGTAGTTGCACCGCTTTTAATCAAGCTGTTACGTAGCGCTTTTTTTGCTCGAAATCGATAGGGTCGTCGTCATCAGATGGTTTCCTCTTTCTTTTTTCCTCCCCTTCCCCTCTCATGTCACGTGCACTGGATTTCCTTTTCCTCACTTTTTTTTCAACATTCGTGAATCATTAATCCGTGTATTGGACTTACGTAGGTTAACGTCGATCCATTTTTAAATAGTAAAACAATTAATAAACTTGTAACATATAAATGTGTTGGGTAGTAAAAAAGTTATTTGCCAGGAATTTGCGTTTGTACATGTCGGGCAGAGAACGAGATTTTTCTACTGCGAGGTCATCTGCCTTTTATTGAACGAGTCATCGAAACTCGTAGATAGCGAGTGTACGAGCCAGGAAAGCGAGTTAGCTTTAACTTGTTTATGAATATCATATTGGTAGAAGGTTGTAAACAAGTTTTATTTGTTGCTGTTAATATTGCTATCGCTCTAGTCTTTGCAGTTATTGAATGTGTATGCGAGGAAGCCAACCTTTGGGCGGTCAATTGGAATCTTCACATTTTTAAACGCTCTCTCCTCCTCTAAATCAATAAGAAAACGGTGCCGACTATTTAATGAATGCTTATGAAATTTTGTTTATATATTTATGAGATTTTTTTTCGTTTATTATACTGTGGTTATTATTATTTTTTAAATGTATACAATGGAAAAAGATTTAAAAAGATTTAACATTTTCCGGTTAGCAACACGACGACACATGATACGCCTCCATTATTGATGGATTCCGTTTTGTTTTCGTTACTGAAAACACATTTTTTGGTGTTTAGAATAATCCACATTTCAACATCTTAAAAATATTTTCTGAGAATCATTAACGTTTCATGTTTTGTTTTTTATCTATTCGATTCGGGTGTTTACCGCGTTAAATGAATTTTATGAATTTGTAACATTTTTTATTAATTAAGAATTAAAATACAGTTTTTAATTTTAAGATAAGGAACGAATCACTTTTGAACATAAAATGCGGAGTTATGATTACTTAAGACTGTATGATTACTTAAGATTTGATATGGGTTATTTTTAAATGATGGGTTTTCAATCTTTTTATTTTAAATTGAAATTTGATCGTCATTTCATCAGTCTGCTGTTATTCGTTTTAACTTATTCTATTTAACTTTCTTTGAGGTTAAAATGATTCAACATCTTTGAGTTCTTTTTTGGTAGGTTTTCGGTGACCTACAGAGCTGAAATTTTAAACATAGGCTGAGGTCATAATTTTGTGTCCTATACAACTTTTATTGTATGAAATTTAGACAAATCGATGTCTAATCAATTTTGAGGTTTTGTCACACGGGGGATTTGTTTTTCCTCGAAAAGAGTTTGCTGGATATATACCTACATTTTAAACCACTACACATTGTTGTACACAAATGCTTTTTTTCGATTATAGTTTATTACCTAGTTATACTACCTAGTTATTACCTCATTACGTGAGCAGCCATTCGTTGTTGAGAGTATAGAACTGACCCATCCAAAATAAACACTTACCATATTTCAGCCAAAAACATATTTCTAGGTTTTTGTCTACGTAATTACGAGGTTGTAAAAAAAGGTATGAAAAAAGAAGTTATTACTTGTTCTTTTTATTTCACATAATTTTTATTATTATTATTATTATTATGTTATTATTGTTATATTATTATTATGTTATTATTATGTTATTATGTTATTATTATTATTATTATTATTATTATTATTATTATTATTTTGTTCAAAATTTATCCCTTGTGGCCCTTGAGGCTGTTGGATAAAT
>JAQIWH010006850.1:0-12246 GCA_034695005.1 Cryptops parisi
ATCACACAGCAACTGAAACGTGTGAGAGGTACGCTCGTCAACCATTGGCTGATTCATTTAACTTCCTCATAATTGTGTCAGCAATTCCGTGTCAGCTTATGTGAAATGGAGTATAGCCACTCCCCTCTCTTGCAAGCTACATGACAGGGCCAGGAGCCAGGATTCGGGCAAGGAGGGGAATTTATATATTCGATATATCCTGTACCCAAAAACATCGATATAAATATCGATACTTCTTGGATGTATAGAAGTATGAATGTATTCAAATCAGTTATGAGTTGAAAATTCATGAATCTGGATGAATACATTAGACCTACGTAGAAAAACTATTTTTTATAAGATGACCGAAGGGGTTTAAAACTTTATTAACTTTTTAGTTTAATGTTTAAATTTTCTCTTCAAATTTCACAAGTCAACATCTTGGAAATTGTTTTTGCAAAAGTTCAAAACAGAACTACAAATGAAACTCGTGGAATTTTATTTTTAATATCAGTAATCAATTATTCACAAATTCGTCTTCGGTATCTATAATTGGTCGCCTAATTGAACGTTTCCAGCAGAAGAGTGATTTGTCACGATCCAGTATACCTTGTCAGGATCGTGACGAATATATCTATCCACCTCGAAAGTCACTGCATCGCACTTTAAAGAAAGATTTGCACTTGTACTTATTATAGTATATACAGTATACAAGTAATATTATAATAGTGAAGTCACAAAAATCGCTTTTAATTAACTTATCGCTTTACTCATGCTTTAATTGTTTCATTCATGTGTCACCATACTCATTAAATTGGTAAAAAAAATTGTCATTCACACAGTTATAAGTTATTATAAAATTTCTTAATTACACTTTTTTATATAATAAATGAAATGAAATATATTGACTGCAATGACTGCATATGAAGGACATGATATGAAGTAGTGGATTTATTGATTAATATGTTTTAACAGCTGAAATCTCCAAAGCAAACGCGTTGTTTTGAAATGTGAAACGCTGTCTTTTTATTGGCTGTTTTAACAGTGACGTCATTTTACAGCACCATTGAAGTGGTGCCATTAAACTGACGTCATAGCCACACCCCCGCATTTGTCTTTGATGTTGCCGCTACTTGACGGTTATTCCTTGCAGGCATGCCAGTATGGCTATGTTCATGTTGGACGCTTTTTCGCTAAAAACGCTCATAAACATGCAAAGATAGTCAATAACCAATATAAGTTCTATGTAAATTAAACAGGTTTATCGACTATATTTGCACGTTTATGAGCGTTTTTAGCGAAAAAGCGTCCAACGTAAACATTATCATGTATTGAATTCTTTTTGCTGCCTGCTTTAAGACGCTTCAGACAAACAAACTTAGACAACTACAGCAGAACCTCGAATTGCGAGCACAATCCGTTACGGAAGCGTGTTCGTGATCCAAAAAACTCGTATATCAAAGCGAATACGTTGTAATCACGCGACGGAGTACAGTAATCAAGAGTATGACAGCCTACATCAGTATACTGGCCTACTGCACAATACTACTCGTATATCAAGACCTAGACCACGCTCGTTTATCAAGTTAAAATGTATTAAAAAATTTTGCTCATCTTTCAAAACACTCCCAATTCAAGGTTCCTCTGTACTAGCTAGTATTATAGAGATTTGTAGATTAAAAATTGAATTGATTGTGGAAAAAGTTTCTTTCATCTCCACGCCACCAATCTAAAGTAAAATTTTATCGAAACTTCTAATAGGTATTAATTATGAAATAATCCTAGATGATTTCAGCAGCAGTTGTATGAAGTGTGATGAGAAGCCTGTAGGGCCGTTTTTATTCGCTTCATTCAGAATTGGTAACGTGCTAATTTTATTCTTTCAATTTGCAACTCTGCACTTCTGTCAACCACACAAAAGTGTCAACTAAGGACTAAGTCAAAGTGGATACATCCACTTTAAAAGTCAACTGGTCAGAATTTTACGAAATTGAGGTCTTCATAAAAAAGGGTGAAATATGAGAATTGATGAAAATTAATTGGGTATTGATTATTTCGAAGGTAAGGCCCAATATTCCTCCAAAGTGTGTATATACGGTAGTATGATTGGAATTTTTTTTTCGAATTTCTTCTATTGTGAGTTGTTCTTGGGTGTGGAGTTTTGCCTCTGGGCAGTGTTATATGAATTACATCATAAGGTAACGATACCTATAGTGAGTCACTCGTCTTTAAAGGTTTAAAACAAGCTTCAGGATCATGTCTGCAATATCCAATCACCTTGAATAGTTCATTCAGATCCCCCACCACTTTCTACCCAAGTTTTAGGCATTAGTTTTATTTTATTTATTTTTATTTTTTTTGAGCAGTATGAAATTTGACCTAAGTTGTAATTTTCATGACGTTTTCAGACTGATTCTTCTTACTCAATTCTTAAGATGCAAACTTTCATTCAATAATTTTTTCGCAAATGAGCTAGTGCCCTCCTTTAGGGTGTCATATAATTGTTTACCAAGTTTCAGCTTCCTACACCT
Organism: Cryptops parisi; assembly: GCA_034695005.1. Classification (NCBI taxonomy): domain Eukaryota; kingdom Metazoa; phylum Arthropoda; class Chilopoda; order Scolopendromorpha; family Cryptopidae; genus Cryptops; species Cryptops parisi. The sequence continues at coordinate 2,511 of JAQIWH010006850.1, forward strand.
TTTGGTTTTCGCGTAATTTTTGACAGAACAGAAGAACTCCATAGTAAATACATTGCTTAGCAATATTCGTTACAGTACAGTTGGAGACTATCGGTTTCGGTTCAAAGTTTCATTTATTTTAAATTCAAACAACATCATGTGCCATTTGAAAATTAAATGTAGACCATCTGACACAACAATACAGAAATAGTGGTAGCGCAAATTTCATTTAAAAATAGCATTAATTAATTAATCCATTCATTGTTACCTATATTGTTTAAACTTTTAAATTACTCATGACTGATAAAAGCAGTGTGATTTTCCAACGACTTTCCAGGCTTGTCGCACGCCACCTGATGACACTGTCAGGTCGTCAACTATCTCTTGCGCCCCTTCTGGATGCAACCTACCATGTACCATCATTCCGACTTTGATTTGTAGGCTTTACGGTTTCCACACAAAATTGAACCACTCACAACCACTTACAGTGCCGTAACTAATAGTAATTTTTTACTTATATAATTGTCGCACATTTCCTGATGACAATTTCGGATCGCCAATGGGTTGATGCACCTTTTGGGATGTCATCTAATGGCCTACCAAGTTCCAGCTTCCTAAGCCTTCTGGTTTTTTCTTTGCTGAAGTGAAACTTGAACTATAAGCCATGGTTTAACACCTAGATCAGGAATTGGCATCCTATAGTGTTGTGCCAGAGTAATGTAGTAGTCGTAGATCACTTAGTGTGCCAAAATAAGTACACCATAACAACAATCCAAACAAATTCATTTGATTTTGTATTAACATGTCTCCAATACATTAAATAACTAATCTATGTGCTTAGTATACAGTATAATTATACTGTATTTCAATTCACTCGGCGTCCCATTGAAATCATTCCATGTGCCACGCTTCGCACGTGTGCAGTAGGCTGCCGATCACGGATCTACTGACGCTTATAGAGATATGGTGTTAGGTTGAAACCTAGTGTTATGGGTGTAGATACCATGTAGGTTAGTAAGAAAATACATTAAAATATTCCATTTATACCTGAACTCCACCCACCAACGTAAAGTAAAAGATTACCTAAGTGTTTAAGAGTGTGGTGTAATGACTAGTGATCATGGCAACTAAAAGTATGAATTTCAAATAAATCCTTACTAATTAAGACTAGTGCATTGCCCGACGTAAGTTGAAGACATACAAATTGATGATTTTTTTTTATTTACTGAGTTACGTATCGTTATCGCAATATATATTCAGTCTCTGAAACAAAAAAGTTTAGTTTTTTTTTATACCTGTGTATAGAATAGACGACCCCCCCCCCATATCCACTGACTCAGCATCAGCGGTTTCAATGATCTGTGGGTGACCTCGATCTTATAGTATATGAAAAAATTCTTACAATTTATAACTTGTAAATTGCATGCCGTTTTGAGTAACTGGTGAAATCTTGTGGCTGTCTTTTAATTTTTGAAAATAGCTCCCAAGCGAAATAAAAGTGATGCTGGCAATTCAAATTAGCCAAAGAGCCTAACTTATTTTAAAATTGTCGTATTATAAATATTAGTTATTGTTGTTAATCTCTTGCTTTGCTTAATTTACAATAAAACTCTCATAGATATGTATGTAAAGTACTATAGGCCTATTGGAAAAAACATAGCACAATTAGAATAGGGGACTTGCACTTTTTTTAAAAATATTTAAACTATGTTTTTTTCAATAGCTCATGACTACTAAAACACGTTAAAGTAATTTTTAATATTATTTAATTTCTTAGTTTATTAAAAAAACAATTTTAAAAACAACTTTTTCCACATGACCATGAAACGCGCCACGATTGGTTTGACGTTAAAATGTATGAGTGAATACGTAACTGTTGTGTTATTTTCTGCAGCCTCTCGTCTCAGCACTGTCATTAAACAATTTAGTCACAAAGTGAGGTGGATAACGATTGTTTTATTTGCTGAAGCCAGTGCCCGAAATCTACTAATTTCAACGATAAACAAAAAGTTGGGCAATGGCAGTTTCCTACATGTTTTAGTGATTAAATTATATTTTGACAATTTGAAAGCAACTTTGATACACTGCAGTATATAATCAGTAATATTCGTAGTTATTTAACTGTATTGGATATCATGTTGTCACGCCATCAAAGGTTTTTGAACAACGTAGTGATAGCCCTTCAAAAAAATAAATGAATAAATAATTAACAAATTAAAAAACCGACTTAGAAAAAGTGAACAGAAAAGTATAAAATTATTTTATTTCCAATACGATTAATTACGATATACGTTACTCAATTCTACTACAAATTAGATTTGATGTTACTTAATATTATGAAATTATTGATATTGATATGATTTTTTAAGACCTGTACATTTGAAGTCAGCGCAACACTTATGCATACAATCGTAAAGAGCAATATGCGTTGCGCTGACTTCAAATGTACAGGTCTTAAAAAGTCATATCATATCAATATAATTTTATAATATTAAGTGTAACACCAAATCTAATTTTTAGTAGAATTGAGGGTACTTTCCGATTAGAGCGGGACCCAGTCTAATATTGCTATTTGTTTGTACTTGGTTATAGGTTTATTTTGCAGGTTAGGTTAGGAAAACAAAATCATACATTCTTTGTTTTACCTAACCTGCAAAATAAACCCATAACCAAGTACAAGCAAATAGCAACATCAGACTAGGCCTCGCTCTAACCGGAAAGTACCGAATTGAGTAACGTATACCGTAATTAATTTTATTGAAAATAAATCATTTTATACTTTTCTGTGCACTTTTTGAAGTCGATTTTTCAATTTGTTAACTTAATTATATTGGTAAAACACAGTTTGTTTTTAGGCAGTGGGATGTGACTCACCCTTGCTTTCTTCAGTTTTTACTTTAAAACCGAATTTTATTCCTAAGAAATACACAAAAGGAAATGGGGATTATCCATCTTAAGTGAGTGATTAAGATAGACGCGTCAACTACTGACTAGCACTAGTTGGGAATCGGTGCAAATTTTTACATGGACGATGTAATTTTTACATCGTCCATTTTACATGTCCATTTACATTTTACATTGCACATTTTACATCGTTACATGTAATTTTTACATGTATTTTTTACATTTTTACAAATTTTTACACCTATAGTTCACATCTATATTTACGTGAGAATAATCGTTGAAAATTAGAATATTTTAAACAGCGAAAAAAAAAAGCTTGCAGTTAAATGTTGAAACTAAAAGCTTGCTGTTAAATAATCAATAAGCGCAGCCACAAAAAATCCACTAAGAAAATATTACCCCATCCCCAAATACACAACGTTGGGAGGTGGGGATGCAAGCCCCAAACAAGCTGGTTTTGAAATAAACGTCAAAGAATACAGACGACCTGGCTCATCTGTATGACCATGGAGTTATAACTTATAACTCCACTTATAACTTATGACCTAACTTATAACTCCATGGTCATGGTGTATACACCATGTCCATGGTATGACAAGCAGAGATGTAATCAAACCACCAACAGAGTGACGGACGTCGCAACATGTCTGCTCGCGTTTGTAGCAGACGACAACAAGAGCTACGTTTAAATATCCACTTTTAAAAAAATCATATATACAGATAATGTTTTTCATATTTCTTCATTTTAAAAGGGTTTCCAAAAAATGTGCAAGTCCCCATTACATGTAATAAATAGTGTTCGTTAGGCCGGCTACAAACCTGCCCAAAGGTTTAAAAAAGTTTTTAAAAAAAACAAATTTTTCTATTTAAAAATTAAATAGAATTGTCTTTTTTTTTGTAGATAGTTGCCATATTTTTTTATTTTTATAAAAATGTTATTTTTTATTAAAATAAGTTGTCAAAAAAATTGTCAAAAAAAAAAGACAATTTTATTTAATTTTTAAATGAAAAAATTTGTTTTTTAAAAAACATTTTTCAATTATTTACCAGCATAACACAACACAGTGCTACAGCTGTGTCACGCTTTTCAGCTCAACACAGCGCACTGTCCTAACATTGTCAGTCTTTCTAGCATAGCACAGCGCGTTGCTACAGCTTTTTTAGGCTTTCCAGCGTAACACAAAACATTGCTACAGCTTTGTCAGACTTTCTAGCATAACACAGCGTATTACTAAAGCTTGCACATTGATGTACACCGTGCTCAAGTATCTACTTATAGATGTACACGTATTTAGAAAAGATACAGAAAGAAAGGAGAGTACAGACCTGTACTGTACATGTTTAGGAAACAGAAACTAATTGTATCTAATTGATTTTAAAATAATCTGAATGTAAATGTAATTGTAATTCAAGGGCCTGGTGTAAAAAAGAGTTAAATAACATTTTTTGCCTAAATATGTCAAAATATTTAGCAGCATTTTCGAATGTGTTAGGTGCAATTATACCTTCCTGGTGCATAATTTTAATCAAAACAACAATACGTGCAAATGTATTAGTGCAAGAAGTGTGAAGCAGCCCATAGACATCAATGCAAGTGCAGATATTTAAGCGCGATTTCCTCAAAATAGTGAAAAGGTTACCAAATACTTTTTACACCAAACCCTTCAATTATTTTCCAGCTTAGACGATTTTCAAATTGAATGGAACGAATCATGTTTGAACTGACACTACGAAAGACTGATAAAACGGCACTAAAACTGTCATTCAGAAACACTATTGTAAGTTTCATATACCTACTGTAGGCATTATATACACTTTCATTATACATGTAGCATAAATCACTTTAATCCATGACCGAGTATTAATTAAGGGAGCGATAAGGTGAAGTCGCGGCCACTTCCAGATGCTTAATACCGTGTGAACATAAACGCCTGTTAAAACATAATAAGAAGGCTTTACTTCGGTCGTTGACTAGTAATCGTACGTGTCATTTAGCTAATGACGTCTGTTTTAATTTCACTTCTTCTTCGCGAAGAAAACGCAACACAAAGACGGCATTCAGAACGAGTCTTTTACTCTACGAAAGCGAGAAAGAGAGAGAAAGGGGTGAAAGTCACGTGACAGTTGTTGTTGTCGTCGTCGTCGCACCTTTAGTTGACGACGACGACGTCGGAAATTTCGTTGGAAATGCAATTATTCGTTTATCTTTTCGCCCCACCTAAAAGGTGAGAGTGTTAATCCTTCGGCTCTTTTGTCGTCGGTCCGTTTCCATAAAGTGGTCTAAACGATGTCGGTTGTTTCCTTTTTACCCAGAAAAGCTCTTGTCAGCACGCGGAATTAACCCCCTTCAAAAGTCTCTTATTACATAACAATATCCCACTACCATTCCTCTTTTCCACTCGTTTATTGTTTTGACAACGAATCCTTTTGTCTCTTCGTTTGCGTGTTGCACATGTTGTTGTTGTTGTTGTTGATGTTGTTAGCGTTGATTGATAATCGATAAGAAAGGCTAAACGGATTTCCGTTTTGCTTTTGAAATCGGACTTTAGGGGAAAAGATTTTCCTGGTTTTTAGATTTTTTCTCTCCCCCTACCTCTTTCTTTTTTCTTTGGCATGATGAATAGCCCCCTCCCCATGTCAACAAAATGCAGTTCGAAAAGATAATGAATTTTTGACGAGCAAACCCCGCTGGGTAACACGAATCTTAGAGCCAAACGAGTCTGTGGTCTTTTGTTACAGTTTTCGTGATACGTCAATTGTTTCAAGTTTTAACCCCCGCTACCCTCACTATTTTGTTGTTGTTTCAATTCTTTATAAGAAGATAGTTTGACATGTTGTTGTTAAATTGCAGAATTACGAGCTTGTTTTGTTAAGTTAATTATTGTTTAACTTGGGTTGCCATAGCTGGGTTTCATTTCCGTTATTGTTCTCTGGAGGATTAGCTACTTCGGGTTTTTCTCTGAACTTTTTTTTTTTAATTTCATATATTTTTTTTTCAGTTTTGTGGGATTTAAGTTTTGAAAACAAGCTAATATTTTCTTCTTTGTTGGTTAAAATTCTTGTGGATTTGTTTTTTTTTTGTTTCTGGCGACTTGCCACCGAGAAATAAAGAGCAACGTATATCCGTTTATTGCTGAAGCCTAACACATGTTCAAGAAAAAGTTTAGAAAACGTAAACTTAGCGGACAAATGTCGTCTCGGAATAGTCCAATTCCTTTTTTTAAATGCTGAATTTTTTTTATATGAAAAAGCTAAGCTGGACTAAGTTATACAGGGTGTCTCAAAAGTTTCCATATATAAGTAATATGTTTCTAGGCATTTCCTAGTAACGTTTGTAAAGTAGTACACATTTTTTTTTTACGAAAAAGTGTATCTCTAATGTATGGAGATACACATATGTCCCTATATATGAATCCTGTATTCCTTTTCACTTGTACTATAATAGTTTTTAGTTGATGATTTACTATGTAAAATAAATAAATGCGCTATTTTTATTTATTATTTTATTTTATTATTAACAGCAAAAAGGTCAATACGCAATATGTATTTTTATACTGTCTAGTACGTATGTATATAGTCAATATAAGTACATATACGGTATACTGTATATACAGTGGAATCCGGTTATTGTAATCACTCACTGAGATTTGATAACAATAGCCGGCTGATAACATTAAATGGAAATAAAACATTAGTGTTTTGGAACCGACTGATAACGATAACAATAGCCGATTGATAAAATTATCCGTGATTATAATAGCCTGATTTCATTGTATACAGGGTGAGTCTTTTATCGTGACGCACCCAAATATTATGAAAACTAAGCACGTGACAAACAAATGTCAGGCAAATATTGTTTGTGTATGAGGGGTATTTTCAATGATACTGTTTTCATTGACCTTGAAATTAATTTTCACAAAAATCCCAATGTTTAATTTTAAACAATGCGTCGTAGATATCAAGTCATATTTAAAAAGTTGTAGCCACGACCACATTTAGTCAGAATCCACTTTTGTTTAATTTATTTCCAACGGAAATAAAAATTGATACAACAATGGAAAATGAAAGGTATGCTGTCCCTACAACAGCTTCTCTGCAAATCACAAATGCTTTTCAGTGGAGTTATTTTACTTCATCTATGCATCTTCAATTTCGTATTTAAATTTAACTATGTATCAACTAAACTAACTCCCACTGCATAGTATGAGCAACGTGCAGCAAAGCTGTTGTAGGGACAGCATACCTTTTTATTATCTAATGTTGTATCAATTTTTATTTCGGTTGCAATGTTGGAAATAAATGAAACAAAAGTGGAGTTTGACTAAATGTGGTCGTGGTGCTACAACTTTCTCTTGATATCTACGATGGATTGTTTAAAATTTAACAATGGGAGTTTGGTGAAAATTAATTTCAAGGTCAATAGCACTATTGGAAAGACAGCTCGTCCACACAATATTTGCCTGATACATTTGTTTGTCACATTCTTTGTTTTCATAATATTTGGTTGTGTGGCGATAAACGACTCACCCTGAATAATACGTACATTGTATATGTTACAGGCAATGTGTATAATACTGTATACAATACCTAGCCATTTTTTGGTTTTGGCAAAGTATGAAATAAAATGTTGTATTAAACTGTTTAGGTTAGATTAACTAACAAGATTTTCTCTAAAAACATATTAGCTTAATTTTAAAGCTGACCTAGTGTTTTTCTTAACATAATTATTCCAATGCTAATTTTGTACATTGCCTTACTAGGTTCGAATACAGTACAGTATCTGAATTATAAGAAGGACCTGGTGTGAAAGGGTGCTAACTAGCATTTTTGTCAAAAATGACCTGAAAGCATTTTCGATTGCATTAGGTGCAATTCTACCTTCCTAAAGCATAATTTTGAACAAAACAACAATGTATGCAAAGATATTTGTGCAATAAGTGTGAAGTAGCCCATAGACAGCAATGCAGGTTCAGATCTTTAAACGCGTTTTTCTCGAAATTTTAAAAATGTGACTTAACATCCTTTTACACCATGCCCTTCATATACATTGCCTGTAACATATATACTGTATAGTGATTTGTTAATTTATTTTTATTTGAATAGCATTTGTTAGTACCATCAACTATCTCCATTATTATGTTTTATAGATAAAAAGTTAAGTTTCTGGCGATTTGCCGCTTTTACGTATTGTGAAAAATTAGTACATATGTGTTACTGTGTACAAGTTGGCTTCAAAACTTGGCAGACGTTTACCTATTGGCCGCGTCAGGGATTAGTCCAAACGTTAGCACGTGATCATGTTTACAAATTTATTTCGATCTGGTCTATAGAAATTCGAGATAATAATGATAATAATGATAACGACGATAACGATGATGATGAGAATTGTAGATGATCTTATATTTACCATAATTGGTAAGACATTACGAAACAGACCAACCAGACAAATTCATAAAGACGTATATTTTTAAGTTGTTGACATCAAGTATCCGGTTTTAAGGGTACAGTAAGTCAAAAAATAATAAAAGAAAAACAGATAGTTAATATCCTATGATATAAATTTAAATGATTTAAATTTAATTTTTATGCCTCTTTGAATTTTAGGTGGTTAACTTTGTTGACTTTTTGACATTTGACGAAGATTCATAGAAAGGTAAATTTAACTTTCAGTAGGGTAGCGTCAATTATTAACTTTTTGTTTCCGTTTTTTTTTTAAATTTTATTTATAAAGGGTGACCCTTTTTTTCATTTACTTGATTTTTTGTTTTTTTTATTGGACTGTTTTTCTGCATCTTTTGCCAAATTTTGCTTTTGCGGTCGGTGGTGATGGTGGTTGGTGGTAGTAGTAATGTTTTCTGGTGACAACTTAGGAAATGGTGCGCGTGTTTTCTTTTCTAACTGAATTTGCGCGAGCTAATAATTTATTCATGACCCCCGTGGTCGAAAAGCTTGCCATCGTTTTCGTTTTTTTTCTTTTGGTCGGGAAAATGCAACGCTATGGAGATGGAATCGACGATTGTTTTTGATCAAATGAGATCAAAAAAGAACGTTTTTCATTCTTCTATTGTGATTTTGCTTTGCTGTTTCTCATTTTCATCTGCTTTTGATTTCCGGTTCACTTTCTGGTTAGTTTTTTGTTTGTTTTGGTTTTTTTGACATTTATCCCTAACGTTTTTGTTTTTCTTCGTTTACGTTATAGTTGTCAATAGTCGGACATAAATAAATATGACTTTTTTTAAGTCATATCGGTGATATAATAAAATCACATTTGTCAAAGTTACTCTTTTTAAAGATATTAAAAAATAATGGATTGAAATGGATTTTTTTAAATCTATTTTAGTGGTTTTTACCAAATAGTGGTTTTTAATATTATATTTTTAATGTGTTGTCATTTTTGAAAAATATTTTGGTTGACACTGTTTTCCCATAAAAGCTCCTAATAGTATTATAAAGTTTTTGAAAAGTTCTAGATATATGTGTCATTTTGTGAATTTCAATTGACGTAATATTCTAACTTTTTACAGAAAAGTGACAAGTTAGTTTGTTTTTTTCTTAGTTGAAACATAAATAACTAAATCATGAAAACGTTAAATCAAAATTCTATGAAAAGCAAATGTATTTTGGAAGTTCGATGGTTTATGGGATTGGATGGGTTATAATAACTTTTTTATTTAATGTGTTTTCATTCTCAATCGTAAAAAAAAAAAATTGCAGTGGTTGTTGACTTATGATCACGTTGCAGATAAATAGGTGGGTGAATGTCAGTTTTTATTTTAATGTGGAAAAGTTAGAGAGAATAGTGCCAAAACAGATGCAAATGTGGGTTATTTATTTAGCACCTCGTTACGATGAT
>JAQIWH010006851.1:0-12241 GCA_034695005.1 Cryptops parisi
TTTGAAGGAATCTTGTCCGCTATCCCAAGTTAGATCAATCCCGAACAAATCGGAAAGTAGGACGTATGGTAACCCACTGACTACTGTAAGTTTACTTTCTCCTAGGTTTTTTTCTATAGGCAATTGTGATTACCGTACATGTTTTGATTTATTTTGCTTGCATATTTAATCAGCTCTGTTACTTGAGCTTTTATAAATTTGTGTTACAGTGATTATAAATTAGAATTTGTGGGGCTTGTAAGCTTTCAAAATTTTTATTTTTTTATTTTATTTACACGGTTCATAGGATCAAATATACACAATGATTTCAACAGTGTTGATATGCTCAAATATTAAGTTATTAGATAACTTAATTGTTAGAAATGGATATCGGTTATTACATTTTGATAGTTTTTTTAAATAGGTAGCTAAACTTATCTATACGATGTTTTGTATGATTTGGTATACAAACTTATATTTTTGTATGCTGTATTGTATTTCACTTCGGTAAATTTTACTTCGGTATATTTCACTTCGTGGCATGATTACCGTGCGAATTTCCAATGCGAATAGTTGTTACGTTGCTACGATTGCGTATGAAGTTAAATTGTGAAATTGAATTTTAAATTTGACTTTTAATACACACTGTTTTTTCACTATGATGAGTTATGCTAGTTACACATGTTTCAATAAATTATTTTAGCACTTTATGAAAACGTGAACAAATTGAACAAATGACATAAAATATTTTTATACACAGAGTATTTTTATACTCTTTTTAGTAGCTTCACTTGTAAGTGAGTGATTTTGTGAGTGAGCTAATCATTGAACTGTACTGCCATCTACAGTCGTTTATGAGAATATACTGTATAGTCCAGTGAACCAAAAAACGCGTATAACGAGAACCGCTTAAATCCTACGCATAAATTTAAAACCGCACGAGTCTAGTGTAAAAAAATTGCATCTACAAATAAATAAATAAATAAATAAATAAAAAATAGTAATACTCAAAACTAACATAAATCAAATGTCGAATTACTCAACGACCGCATAGATTTAAATTTACATAAATCGAAATTCGCATTAATCGAAACGTGTCGAAATAAAAAATGGAATTATTCAAAACATACATAAATTGAAAATCGAATTAATCAAAGATTGCATAGATTTTAATTCGCATAAATCAAAAATCTATTCATTGCATTATGTATGTACATACATACAATATATATGACAGTCCGTAGACTGTCAATATATATGATGACAGACTTACATAGTTAGTAGGCCTATGCTTAAAAAGCATTTTGAATGTACTGTACTTGTTTCATATTATATTATTCGTAACTGTGTGACAATAAATTGGTAACTAACGACATGTAGTAATTTCTTAGTTCCAAAACGTCTTATCGCCATGTTAATCATTTTTTAGATGAGAGGCTCTGACAACTATCTGAGCATTGCTGATTCCTAATATGTTATTTCCAAAACTCAAAACTTATGAAATTTTGAAATAAACTTTTAAAAACCACGTTTATGTGCAAAGTCTATGGTCGAATGTTAAAAAAAAACTTGTTTCCTGAAAACTTGTGTTTTTGGATTTAAGACGTTTTGGAAATAAGCTTTTCAATTTTTGTGGACTACAATTTTTGGACCATAATAATAAGTTAAAACACGTGGTAACAATTTAAAGTACAATACTTATAAAAAAGTATTTTATACCAATCTACTCCGAAAAACCGCAACCACGATATTCATAACACACACATATTCCTTTGACATCTTTGTTATACGTACTTTTCCCTACAACAATTTTCAACTTTCACTGTTATTTTTTTCACTTCAGAATACATATAGCCTCTTCTTTACCCCCTCTTTTTTATTCTATTTCATTTTTTTTGTTAAAGAGGGTTGTCGTTGCTTGTTAATGGTCGCTGTTGGCGGCGAGTACCTCTTACCGTTACATTGAAATGCTAATGTTAGTTTTCCACCCATTGGAACGATGGGACATCTTCAACGACAGTGGGAACTCGTCGTTTGAAAACTCCCTCGTGCATTAACAATTCAGCCCCCCTCTTTGAAAATATATATATTTCGAAAATAATAATAATAAAAAAAAACACTATGTAGTGGAAGGAGGTGGACCCCCTTTTGCGGTTTGTAATCTCGCTCTCTTATCTCGGTGACGACGAGAAAACCATCTGCGAACTGTCGCCACAATTCGCCACTAGAAACGCCTTGGCGGTGCATCGAAGCGTCATTCGAGTTCAATTAAGGCGTTCGGTATGATTTTAGCTACTACTTATGGGTTCTTCTTATTTCCCATCATCGTATGATGATAAATGGAGAGATTATCCGTTGTTTGGTGTTTTTTGTTTTTTTTTGGACTGGTGGGGTTTTATTATTTTTGTTGTTGTATTCTTGTTAAGTGGCACTGATCGACCGCATTGAAAGGGCAATTGCAGACTGTATTATTAAAATATACCGTCCACATACGGTTAGGGTGGTCTTTATAATGGGAAAAAAACATAACTTTCATATTGAGTCGGGGCACCAGTCTATCTTGTTCCAATATTTAAAAATGTACTATTCCTAAAAGTTGGTGAATTTCAGATGAAATTTAGAGGTCGCTACCAGATTTGGAAAAATTGGTATAACACATAGAAAGATGGAAAACAAAAATTTTATTTTGATTAAGGGCACCAGCCTATTGTTCAATATTAAAAAAAGTAATATTCTCAAAATTTGGCCCATTTTAGATGACATTTGGAGTTTGCGTCTATGGTTTGAAAGATTGGTTTGAAACACAGGTAGCATTAACAAGCGATTTTTCAGATCTTGGTAGCGACCTCCCTAAATATTGTTCAAAACTAACCTAATTTTACAAAAAATATTTTGTTCCATAATAGTGGAACAAACTCTGAAAGTGCCCTATCCATTTTTCAAAACTTAAAAGTAAACTCACACTTTAATATGCGGTATAAATAGTATACTCATACAACATATGAAGACTTATCTGTTAGTTATTTCATAACATTATAACATTTATCAAGAGAATTATTGCATTTATTTTTTAACAGTTTTTGTTTACATTTTATTACCCACTTTTTTAGCTTCACTTTCGAGTGTACGATGTGAAATGTGATATATAGTATGGTTTTAGTACCGGTAGGTAGTTATTAAAAAATAATATTTGTGAAGCTGTTTTGGATTTTCACAATATCAAACATAACAATGCATTACATGCATATCAGTGCGCTTTAAAAAACACGTTTATTTATAATATTGTATCTTATTTTTATTGTGTTATGGTTTTAATGCAATGTTTGTAAACAGGATTACCATAGTAGATGTCAACCCTGTTTGTTTTGTTTTTTTTAAATTATAATGAACGTTTCAAATAGATCCTGGTGAATTTACATATACTGTATTTTTTCCCTGTGTGAAGTACATGCGTTTAATTTCAATTAATGTAAAGGTAGCAGATGGAAGTGAAAGCCATTCATTATCGAGTTAGAGCTGAAAGTTTTCACACGCACCACCACCACTCTCCAAGTAAAGACGTAGTGGCTAAAGAAATCACATCATAAAACCATCACGTCTAATCAAGGGAGGGTGAATCTTACTTTCCAGGTGATGCCAACAACAACAAAAACAACGAAAACAGACATCTCTCTCTCTTTTTTTTTTGGTGTGAGAAAGCTCTTGCGACCTAATGGAAGTTACCTTTTTCTTCATCCTTCTTTGAAGTTTCTCCCTAATGCTGTATTGTTACTGTTATCGCCAAGACAGGTGGTGTTAGTCCATTACGATTGGTCCTCGTAGCGAACATCAACTAATCAACCATTTTTGCAGTGGCAGCTGCTAAAGTCCTTTTTTAGGGAGAAGAAGAGTAGGGTCTCTTTTAATGGCGATGTAATCGAGCCATGGCACGCGCGAATGTGTGGTTTGGACTCCTGTGTGTTTGTTGCTGTTATATGTATAGTCTAGCATGGTTGTGTTATTTCTTCGAATGTTTGATTGCTCTGGTAACTGAAATCTCTCGTTTTTCTCACGCTTCCGAATGTTAAGTTTAGAAGAGCGTGATGGGAGTCTCATCGCGAATCTTAAGTGATAAGGTCTACATGTCACATCAACGATCATTAGAACGTGGAATATACAGTATGAAAGTGTGTGTATAATATATATGAAGGGTTCCGAGCAATATAATGACAAGCCACACTTTTTCCAAAAAATGACATTTTTACATCAAACTGTTCTTCAGTGCTGTTTCTTGTTTGTTACTTTATCACTTTCTGGATTTTCCAGAAAATGGCAGCATAATATAGAGAATTACCTTGTTGCTCAGTATGGTATGCTATTCTATGGAGTTTCTCACCGGAAAAATTGCTCCTGAACAATTTCAAAAATGTAGCTTGTCATTATATTGCTCGAAGCCCTTCAAACACAAACACACACACACACACACATACATACATACATACATACACACATACACACATACATACATACATACATACATACATACATACATATATCCATACATACACACACAGACACATGTACTAGCAATAAGCCCGTGCTTAGCACGGGTGTGATGCCTGGAAGGATGTGTAAATGATATGTGGAAGGAATTGTTTTTAATAATTAAAAGTAAGAAAATATAAACACTTTATTGGATTCAGATCATGTGCAGTTAAGTTACTTTTGTCGTTATTTAGCAAGAATACTCCTTTCGTTATTTAGCACAGTAAGAAGAGATTTGTTGAATAAATTATTTTTATTTTTAATATTGTTTAAAGAAGGCATTTTAAAATAGGGTGTGACTATTGGTGGGACTATTGGTGTGTTCTAATTGAAATTTTTTTGATACTGAATGAATAAATTAAAAAATACGAATTTCCCCATGGGTCTGGATTGAAATCAGTGTTACAATGTTGACATCGTGAACAGTACATGTATGTACTTGTATATCACGAAAAAATCACCTTTCAATTATTCCACGCCATGTTCTAAGCATATTTACAATAGACATGGTACAAGACTGTATATTAATAAATTAATTTTGGTTTTTACAGTGATTGGTTATTGCTGCCATTAAGCTTAAACGCTCATCAATCAACTCAAAAAGAATAACGTACTGTACTTTGACTATATATAATTTGACTAAGCTATTACGTAACATTAATACGAAAATATTCACAAGTGCAATAGAAAATTCGTGACAATGTGATCTTCGAATGAGTTCTGCGTTCTTAAAGTGGTGTGGCTGTGGTGTTGTGTGCTAGGTTTCGAACAATGACTGAAAAAGCTGAAACGTATGGACATGAAATTGTGTTTTAACTATATTTATGCAAGTGACTTTACTACTGCAGGATAAAATGGATTCGACGATTGGAAGACAAGGTAGGATTCTTTATTTTTGTTTTCTTGTTTTGGGAGTGTCTTTCTTTATTCTTGGTGTTTGTTGGAGCACAAGTTCACCTAACATTGTGTCAAAGGTCGTAGCTTTCCATGTTAAAAAGGGAACATTTTGAGTTTATAGATTGGATCAGAAATTTTGTCCATTGCTAGGCTATTTCTGTGTTGTGTCGTTTTTCAGTATCATCAATAAATCAGCATCATGTTAACAAGTTCTACTAAAGTATTGTGAGTGCAACGAAACAGTGACGTTTTCGCTGGAAAAGAAGTTTAACACTATTGTGACTTTAGCTTAAGTTAGTGACTTTAGTTGAGTTTCAATTGAAAAGACTTGTAAACGACGAGTACTGAATGAGGCAAACCTAGCATACCATCAGCCGTTGAACTAAATCGATACACGCAAAAAAAGTGACAAACGGAAACAGTGAAAAAGTTCACGTTGGTATCATTATGTAAGTACAATGTTTTTATTTAATATAAACAGTATACCTATATTTTTTATATGTATAATGTATTTAAAGATGAAGGTTGAACATCAGTATTTGCTTTTCAAAATACCGTTGGTTAGACTATGGTTTATACAGGGTGAGGCAAAAGTCTGGTCACAGTTCAATATCGCGAAAACCATTAGTGAAATGAAAAATCAGAATGAACTACTGTACTGTTTTATATCGGCCATGGGCTATTCGATGACGTTACCGGAATGACCTTGGATGTGATTTTTAAGGTCATCTAATTATTAATTTCTTTAATATGCATCCACACCCCATATGTGATGTTGAAAGATGAAGGTATTCACGAAATAATGCCAACGCATCAAACAGATCGAAAATCGACCCGTAAAAACGAAAGTTACAGGCGAAAGAAGAACGATGTCAGGAAAGCCAGCAGGGGCAGCTAACTTTATGTAATCCTGTGGAAATTTCACAAATATACGTATATTGTAAACGTTGACTAACTAAGAAGATCTAGTTTAGTCATATTTATGCGGCAATGTGTTTGTTTAGCGTTAATACTATTATTTTTTTCATAGCTAGTAGGCTTAAATACTGTACAATAATTGAATTTAGCTAAGTTCCCTGCTGAGAAGGACAAGTATTTACACTACTGTGCTTTATAATTGCCATTTTAGGATTGGAACAAATTAATTAACTGCACAAACCAATAATATTAAACAGACAATTATCTAAAAGTGTTGGCTTTAATTATAACGTGGTTTAATTTTGTTTAGTGAAATAGCATATTTATTAAATTGAGAAATGCATGAACGACCCAGTGCGTTAGTGCGACGCTGACCGAGTGACGCCTGCCGAGAAGGGCAGCTAAAGCATACTTACCTGGCGTAGGAGATACTGTGATCCTAAAGGCAGTTCTCCCGGAGCGAGGCCCATCCATTGCACTACGGTTGGGTTGACCTCTGTGATTGCCCCAAATAGGGGCAACTCGGGCGCGTAATTTCTGGAAGTGGGGTATCTGCGTTCGCGCAACACCCCTTGTAATTTAATCCAAAATTAGTTCTTATTTTTAATAGTTATTGTTGTGTATGTGTATATTGTTGTGTATGTGCAACCAATCAACCATAGACTAATAACTAAATGTATCTTCAGTCTATGGTCAAGGGTATAGAGTGGTTGTACCATACATACCTTTGGTCTATGGTACAACTTTGCTTGCATACAATGTTTTTGTGTGTGTTCTGAACTATCATGATTTAGAAACGGTTGTTTACCTCCAACCGTTTGTTGTTGTTTTTTCCCCCGTTTCTCTTAACGTAAATGAATTCGGTGCGATCATTTGTAATTTGTATGAATTATATGCTACACGAAACAACGCGTATAGTTGCTTAATAAACAACTTTACGCATTGTTTCGTGTGGCATATAATAGTTTTTTGTGGCGTGTGGCGTTTCGTGTGGACATACAAATTACAAATGATCGCACCGAATTCATTGAAGGCGTTTTTGTTCACGAACCCTACGTTTCACGAAAACGATGGATTGGTTGATTTTGCGAACTCAAAATTTTGCAATTTCTGAGTGCGTGCACTTTGAAGGCAGTGAAACTCTTTGTAATTCAGGCGTGCGAATAAACAGGCCTTTACAGTATACAAAGTGAACGTTCGTACGTTTTGCAATATTGAATAATACGTATCTCTTTTAATAAAAACTTACGTTTGTTCCGTTCACGACTAGTCATCACTAGTCACAACTTTGAACGGGTTGAACGGACAAAAAGTTCGTTTGTGCATTAGGCTAATTAGTTAATTGAAGTGCTTCGGGCAAAATAAAATGTTAAGCCACATTTTTAAAATTGTTCAGAAGAGCCGCTTTTCTGGTGAGAAACTTCATAAGAGTACCATACTGAACAACAAGGTGAACAACCACTTTACTATTATTTTGTCATTTTCTGGAAAATCCAGGAAGTGGCAAAATAACAACCTAGAAAGAGTACCGAGGAACAGTTTGATGTAAAAATGGCGTTTTTGGGAAAAAGAATGTGGCTTATCATTATATTGCCCAAAGCCTTTCAATTCGTGTTTAAAAAAATAGTGATACTAAAACCGACACTGATAACGAATGGTAAGCGTCTTTTTGTTTTCTGTATGCAGTAATGTATGGGTGATCGAAACTTTAGTTTATGACATAACCCAAACGATAACATGTACAATAAGTGTAAGCGGGGTGTCTCAATACATTATCGTTGACGAATAACATTTCACTGATGGATTTATTTTTATTTTGATATTTCACACTGTAACAGATTGACTTCAAACTGGACTAGATAATTTATTAAATAATGAAATTTAGAAACTTATTTTTTTAAAAAACAAGACGTTTTATTTTGTGATTTTTGTCGTTTATTTTATAAAAACTTGAATATGTGAATATGTGAACTTTTTCACAAAAAATGTGCGAACTTGAAAAAAATTGCAATAGATAATTTATACTGTATATCACAGTAAAAATGTATTGAAGGAAAAATTTGAAAAGACAAATTGAGGGTGGGGGTTATAGATGACTGCATAGACAGTTCACCTGTCTTTCTCATGCTTTTCTTTATTCTACCTTTCTTTTCCACCCGATAAAGTCTATAGGAGGGAAGCGAAATATTGGTTTGGGTGTGAAAGTGTGGAAAAACAAAAGTCTAGTTAACCAGCCGGTAAAAGTAAAAATAAAATAAAATTTGTAAGAGTGTTTTACCGATGATATAAAGTATGTTTATCAAGATGAGAAATTATGATTTTTTTGATATTCCATCACAAATAATTGCATTTCAATTCAGAAAAATATACAATGCATATAAGAACATATGTAACCAATTTTCGTTTTCATCAAGAAGCCTTCGAGACTATTTGTACATAAATCAAAAGTCACTCGATAGCAAACAATCGAACGGGTAAATGGTTCTCACTGACCATTTGTTACGCCTCACTCCCTTTTTCCCACCCTCCTCCAGAAATATAAAACAACAACATCACCAATTCCCCCTTAACCTCCATTATCACCATCTCCCATCCCAACAACAATGTTGTTTTCCCGTTTGCCAAATATTGAAGTTCGCACGACCGAGCATTTAAGTGAGCTCCCTCTCCGACAGGATGAAACCCTATAGCCCCAAACTGGGCTTTGCTGTCAGCTTTCATCTTGACACTGATTGGACATCCTCCTCTTCCTCCCCCCATCGTGCAACGCGCGCTGTTGCGCCTCCACGTGACGTTTTCCACCGTCACTGCGCAAATATAATGGCCGCCACAAGCGAAATCCTTATATGCGGTGGTAGTCATAATAACACTATATAACTCCCATAGAGTTGACGGTGCGGAAAGTTGAGTTTGTACAGGAGACTTTTCCCAGAGGAAGGGACATCGACACCCCGTGGGTTGGTGCGATTAATCGCCTATTGAGAATTGACGGTTTTTTCTTCGACTTTCTTTGGTTCCAAACTTTGGGAGACACGTTGCGTAGGGAGTTTAGGAGCAAGGGGTGTGGGGGTGGCGACTGAAAAATATATCGTCAGTAATTAAAGGGAGGGAGTAAAAAGAAGGAAAAGAATGAAATCGTTCTCCCGTGTCCTTTTTTCGTCCGCCTATAGATATTAGATAACAGTGGTGTGAAAAACAGTTTTGACAGGTGGTGATTGACAGCGTATTGTCGTTGTCAGAGTATTGTCATTGACGCGTGAAGCATATTAGATACTGTTTTTCTTCTACTTTGAATGGTGGTGTTGGTCGATGTAAGATTTCACTTGAAAAATCTAAATATTGAAAGAAAAAAAAATCGATATGAACATTTCGAGTCACACTCATTTAGTTCACTTGGGATTCGGGAACAACAATTAAATTTGTCGGTGATCCAACCAGATGTTCGTTACTCGACGCAGAGATTATTGTGCAATCAAGGAAGGTGGGCATGCATACCTGTCAGAATGGCGAATCAATAAAAATATAGGCGGGGTCATCTGACTTTATTTTTGGGAGGATAGCTCCACTATAACAATATTCGATGCGACGAGTAATGAACGATGTTAAAATTAATGAAGGTCAAAATAGTTGTTCCAACTGGAGATTAAGCTGAAGTCAACTATGATTGGCTGATAATTCAACAATGATTAATCGTAGGTTATGTACCCCGTGAAGCGGTTATGAACCTTTGTCACTAGGTTACGTAAACAATTTTTGTTTTATGCAGTACTGTATGCATTTACATATTTTATATTGAAATTGTTATTTTTCAACCAGGTTAGGTGGATCATTCATATATCAATATACAGGGTGTTTCTTCTCAAGTGAGACTAGAGGAAGGGGAATATCTTGCCTAGTATTGCAAATACGTTGATTATAATCATATAGAATGTGATCAGAATATCTGGAGGCAATCCAACGGTGATATTTTCATTAATCTTGAAATTAAAATTATTTTTTTAAAAATCGCATTGTTACATCGAAAACCATTAGTCGTAATTACGAAGTCACATTTAGGAAGTTGTAGCCCATAATCCAGTGCCATTTCATTTATTTTCTACAATCTAACCGAAATAAAATTTAACCAAAAATATAAAGAAAACGCACCAATCTGCTATAGCAGCTTCACTGCAGATCACTCATCTATGCAGAAGAATGATTTTAGTTGTTTGCAGGATTAATGTAAACACCACTTTGAAGATGGCCATCAACTAAAATCTTTTTTCTGCATTGTTTGCATGTTTTACAGAGAAACTTTTGTAGAAGTGGCCTGCTTAATAATTACTATTGTTTCTATTTTTATTTTGTTTTGATTGTGAGAAATGAATGAAAAGACACTGAGTTATGATTAAATGAACTCGATAACTTCCCAATTCCGTTATTATAACTTCCTAAATATGACTTGGTAGCTACGACTCATGGTTTTTGAAGTAATAATGCCATTGTCTTGAAAATTAATTTTGAGATTAATAAAAATAGCACCATTGGATTGCCCTCAGATATTCTGTGATCATATTCCATATGGCTATAATCGACGTATCTGCAATACTAGGGCAAGATATTCCTCCTGTCTCAATGGACATTCTGTATAAAAGCACCTGTAACACTTGAAATTCATGGGGCATACCGCTTTATACCCCATGGCCCTTAACAACGTGAGTAAAAAAACGATGATAACGGTCTCATTACAAGTAAATTATGTTAGCATAACAACACAACTCTAAACAGTACCGTAACTGAATCAAAAGGTCACGTGCTACAGCACGGGTTACTTGCAGTGTTAAAATAAAACTTCGAAGTCAACGACTGAATTGGTCAAAACGATGTTTCAATTTAGTGTCGGATAGGTAGTAGTGAAGACCCTTCGTGGGGCATAGTCAAAACATCCGGCTATCGTTTATCACTCTTACTTACCATTTATCATCGATACCCAATGAAAGTCCTTTTTGTCCACACATCAGCACACTATATAATAAGCTTAGTAAACGTCAAAAATCGTCGAGTCACGGAGCATGAAAAAGAAATGCCTCGCGATATGTATATATCACAACAATGTATAGGTCGGAAGAAGCATTCGAAATTCACGCGGACGAAGCTAATTGGCGCATTTCGAAGACAAGCGAATTAATCTCTCACGCTCGGTGACAGGATGGTAAACATTGCAAATTATAGCATACGATGCATACTCGATGACACGTTGCTGTTTTCAGTCAGAGTGATGATGGTGGTGTTTTTCTTTGCCAGGATCATGATGATAGGGAACCCCATCTGCCCATATAGTGTTTGTCTTGGCGAGTTGTTTTTATTAATGCCACAGCACGTATTTATTTGGTGACATGTGGTATTTTGCTTTGATATCATTTTTGTTTCTTTTTTTTAGATTTCAAAATTTTAGATTTTTATGTTGTTTTTTTATATATTTTCAATTCGATTTGGAAAATATATACTTCACGTACATATTAGTCTCATCTGTACGTCACCAAAACCCACTGCGAACACGGTACAATACACAGTGCACTATGGATTTTGTCGTTATAGCCTACATGTTTTTCACTAGGAATTTTTTGCAACACAGTGGGAAATAGATTTTACTAGAACAATAAGTTTCGTAAATACAGTACAGTACACTGTATATGAAGGGCTTCGGGCATTATAATGATCAGCCACATAATTGTTCAGGGGAACCGTTATTCTGGTAGGAAACTTCATAGAGTACCATACTGAGCATTGAGCAACAAGGTGATTCTATTTATATATTATGCTGCCATTTTCTTGAAAATCCAGGAACTAGTGAAGCAACAAGTTAGAAACAGCACTGAAGGATAGTTCAATTTGAAAAAGTGTGGCTTACCACTATATTGCTCGAAATGCTCGATATACTGTA
>JAQIWH010006852.1:0-12240 GCA_034695005.1 Cryptops parisi
ACACGCTACTATTCTGCATCTCTTTTTTTTTTCAAGTGAAAATATTTTTTTATTTTCATTTTCGTATTTATACGTTAAGCGCGTTTTCGCGCCCCACCTTCAGTGGCGCCCATGGCACGTGCCATGCCTGCCATACCCTAGTTACGCCACTGAATGCGGACCACATGATGTAAACAAAAACTTTAGTTCAACCACGGATGTATACTATACACCAGTATGGTTCGACAGTTCAACTTGCCACCGAAACAGAAACTTGTAAGCTTGCATGTACATTCTCAACTGCGCATGCGAGCAGGGCTGGACTGGGAACAAATTTTGACCCGGGAAACACAAAAAAGTAGGCCCAATATTTCAATAAAAATATTAAAAACTATCTCGCACAAATGTAAGTTCTACAATATTACGGTACATTCATATAAAGTAAACTTTAAACATACAGTACTAAAATTTAAATAAAATATCGTTACATTTTAATTGGATAAGCATAATCTAAATATTTTTTTCATCAACCATGGCAGGCCCATGTTGATGACGGCCCACCAGAAAATTCCCGGTATCCCGGTCCAGTCCTGCATGCGAGTCGAATCGTATTAGACCAAACATCAAGACAAGTCTGAAATCTCTGGTTAGATAAAAAACTACTTTCCATCGAGATACATAGGAGGAAACTACACCCTCCACTAAGGTCGAACCCGACAGGATTGGATGACATTATGCATGTTTGCGACCGGCCTGCCTTTTTCATCTTTCAGTTCAGTTGAACTAAAAGTTAAACCATGTTAATCACTTGGAAATTATCTCAAATACTATGCAGAATTTGTGCTGGTAGTTTAAAAAACACTTTCAATCATGCAGTAATTGAGGTACCCAAGAACAAAGGAACAACAGCAATGAAACTTTGTCAATTAAAGTCAAGAAAGTAAAATAAAATTAAAACCAACAGAGAATGAATTTTGTTTCAACAACCAATTGAGAATCAAATCTAAAAAAAAAAAATTTAGTTCAAAATAGTTTTGTCTATTAAATCGGAGATCAGATGTTAAACGGGCAATTTAACCAAGTGATGCAAATAATTAGCTAAGTTTACTGAAAGATAGTCGTCTAACTTCTAATCGTCTAATCTAAACCATATCTCACCAACCATGGTGTCTTGCGATCTTCAACTCATTACGGAACCTTTAAGTTGGTGCGTTTGCTCGATGCCTGACGTATTCAGAACGTTAAACTCACGAAGCAAAGTAACTAATGTGAATGGATTCTAGCTCCTCAATCTTAAAACGTTAAATTTGTATAATGTATATTATCCGCATGATCAGTAAAAACGAACCTTTCTTTTTCCATAACAAGTTAGGGTGAATGCATTTTTTACCACTTTGTCCAAGTGTAGGCACTGATGCTATGGTTTACAGCAGAAATACGTGTTACTGGATCTGATGCATGATACTTCAACAGTACTGTTCGAGATTACTGCTGTTACAATGTGTTGTCGATTTCTGTCTTGTTCATGTTCCAACCCATCCAACGAAGAACCAAATGTCTGTAAGCGGCCACTTGTTGCATCGACTAGGAAGTTGGATGCTTGACTGTACCATGGCAGACGATACACAATGGCTCTACGTATGAGCAACCCACCTGTCTATTTTTACCGGAAAGGCAAACTACTAACACTTCATCGATTCCTAGCCTTGTTTCAACTTAATTCAACTCTACACAATCACGATAATTAAAATAAAAGTCTAGAAATACTCATCTCTGCTAGACACGCGTACATCCACATTTGCAAATGGCGGTCGTTGACGCGATGAAAATTCAAAAATTTAGTTGTGGTGTTCCAACGTAAGATGGCGCAACAGGTATTAAATTGACTAAGCGTCTGTAAATGGTGTCGGTTTCTCATTAATTCAAATAACAATTTCTTATTGGTTTCGGTTTCTTATTAATTAATTAACAAACAGTTTAGTTGTGGTTTTTTGAAATTATATGGCGCAACAGGTATTAAATTGCCAAATAAATCTGTCTGGTTGTTACACTTTTTGCACATGTTAACATTGAAAGGTTTTTCATCAGTGAACTTTTTTATGCTTTTTCAAATCAGATAAATCAATAAAGCAATTTTTGCAACTGGATACTAGAACGTTCATAAGATTTTTTTACCAAACTAATGAAGTTTCAAATATTATGCAGAGCTAAAATTCTTTTTATATGTGGGACATTTGTAAAGTTTTTGACCAGTGTGAACTCTTGGATACTTTTTCAAGTTAGATAAACCAGTGAAGCACTTTTTGCAAGTGTTTCATTCATAAGTTTTTCACCCGTGTGAGTTCAATAAATTCTGAAATATAATGAATAGCAAAAAAAAAAAAAAAATTCGCAATGGGAGAGTTGCAATATTTTTCACCGGTGTAAACTTTTTATGTTTTTCAAGTCAGATGATTTAGTGAAACACTTTTTTGCAAGTGCAACCATAAGGTTTTTCACCAGTCTGAGTTCTTTGAAGAAAACTCAAATGCGATGCTGAGTCAAAGCTTTTTTGAATGTGGGACACTTGCAAGGTTTTTGACGACCAGTGTGAACGATGTGTTACTTTTTCAAGTTAAATAAATCAGTTATCAACATCATTGATATTAGCATTTGAAATTGATGAACCAATGCAGCAGGACATCACTTTGAAGGCAATAAAAGTAAATTTTATTGTAAGTGTGTAATTAAGTGCATAACCTGTTTTTAGTTTTGACTTCTTTTTTTACCTGAATTAATCAGCCCGATCACCTTCAAAAACTGAAGCTATGCGAGTGTTATGCCGGAAAGACTTCAAAAGTTATAGCTTTGATAGGTGTTAAGCTGGAAAGCCTTCAATAGTTGTAGCAATGCGCTGTGCACTACAGGAAAGCACTATAATCTGACCGCAAAAACTGTAGTTGTACAATATTTATTACAAATTAAAACAATACTGTATTATGAAAACAACTGCACCAGTGCACCATATTGTTAAGCGTTTCCTTGAAGTGCACTGCATGTATGTACCGTACTTTAAAATTTTTTCAGCCTTTTGATTTCTTGTTGCCGTCGTAGTATTTGAGGTTTCTGACTGGTTAAATCAAGTCTTGAAAGCGGGAAACTCGTTCTAAAAGAAATTCAGCACTATTTTTTTTATATGCGAGACTAAGTTAAACTCAATGCAAACTTGCACGGACCAATATCTACGACAGCTTTATCAAGTGTCACCTTAGCATCTGTGGACAGATGTAGCGAATGCAACGGCAAACATGAACTGTTTATGAGTGAAGTTTGTAAACTTTTAAAGCCCTTCTTAAACGAAAGTATAGTTCGGAATTGGAGGTAGATAGGTTACTTAGAATTTAATAACAAGGACTGGTCTTACAGCGATGTCATTTGGCCCTCAGACTTTATTAAAAATAAAAAAAAATACAAATATAATGATGAGGCGAGGATAATAAACATGGAATAGGAATTGGAGCAAAGTCGTTAAAAAGTGTCGGGCTTCACGAAGTTTACCACTATAAAGAGTGGCGCTTGTTTATAATAAATATTTGGTGAGATGATAGACAGCGTCAGTCAGACTGTGCTCAGTCCATGTCAACAATAGTACCACCTGACCTACCACCGATCTGATAAGCGTATAACTTGTCCGCCTCAAACACTATATCCATGCAAAATTTGAACTGTATTCGTTAAACAACCCACTTCTTAAATAGATTTACCATTTAAAATTTACTCCCAACTAAAATTCGTAAATTGACTGATATGATAAGACCCTTTCGCATAACTATAAACTCATTTATCTCAATTGCAAATTCATACGAGGCGCATTAATTCTACTATATCTCTGTACACAATGTTTTTTATACAATAAAGTTTCCTTTTTTTTTAAAGTACTAAACTAACTAATAATAAACTATGCTCCTAAAAGTTAGTGAAACAAAGACGAAGCGCCTCACCGTTGAATTTTAAAGAAAAATCATGAAAAGCAAAACGTGTGACTGGGGTGAAAGTTAGAGCTTTGTGAAATTAGTTATCAATACAGTACATCCATTATGTGAACAAATTTAAAAACATTTTATTTACTACTGCGTGTTTCATGAAGAAAACTGATAATTTTACACAAATTAGACACTTTATAGGGTAAAATGCCGTTCCTACAATGAGGTTATTCTCTTTACGAAGATCGTGCCTGTGTCTACACCAATTATACTCATTGTAGAAAGCAGTCTAATCTAGATATTTACATAGCTAACGATTATGTTGCAAGAAAAGAGTTATTGTTAATCCTGATACACCCATGAAAACCTGCTGAATAAAAAACACGGATAAAAAAATAATAAATTAGATGTTTGTGTGTAATGAGATAACCAGGTTACATAATTTCATATTATTATCCAATTGAACAGTTAGTAGGGTATAGATTGCGTGAACATTAAAAGCCAATTTGAGGTTAGTCATAATTGGTTATGCCTTCTCAATAATCGGATGATACACAAAGAAGGAAAAAAAACAAACAAATAGAAACATACAAGGAAGAAAACAAGGAAAGCTTTTTATATTGTTTCAAATTGCTTAATCCATATAAATCAAATTCTATTTATGTTTGTCTTCTTGAACTAAAAAAAAAAAGTAAACAGTAAAATTCATAGCCAAGAAATACTAGGACTTTGGAACAAGGTGAATCTTTTGTGTCTGTCTGTTTGCGCTAGAATCACACGGATTACTACTTAAGATAGATCTGACTTAGAATATAAGCTATGGTCATATTACAATTTTACCTTTAAACGAAAGTTTCTGTAAAAATAAAACAACTGGAAATATCGTATAAAAAGTTGCGAATATTCACAAGTTTCCAAGGAGGGTTCATGGTCAAATCCGGTGGTGGCGCCACGGGACTCAACACTCATCCAATGGCGGCGGCTAATCGCCAAAGTGTATGGTCTCCAGCGATGTGGATAGTGGATTTAAATTTTTCAACACTCATGTAATGGCGGCTGCGCCTTGGGCCACCCGTGGTACAAATTGAAAACTCAAATTTGGAAACTTGTGAATAGGCTATTCTTAAACAGAAGTTGCTGGTTCTCTTATCGCAAAAATTGGTAGCCCTGAAAAGGGCTGTTTTGTTTTAGTTTGGTGAGGGTAAAGCAAACTGTGAATGAATTTGTGGAGGGAAGAGCTGGTGAAGAGTTTTCCGGGTGCATGTCACTTGTAAAAGAAAGCTGGGAAGCTCATAGATAACGTGGTTGGGGTAGCCGACGCCATCTTTGAAAGGAAATTATTTACCGAAAATAGGGACTGGAGAGAAACTACATTGGACTAGTTCACTTTGTGTAGGTGTTAACAAGCCCTCAAACAGATTCAGCGCTGACGGATGACTATGATTTCTAGTATAATTCGCCTCTTGTCCCCTCTCCTTCCACCTAATGTGTCCGATAGACGTATATTAGTCTTCTCTAGTAGTTCTTATGACCAATAGTCCTTATAACCAATAGCCCTTATGACCAATAGTCTGTGACCAATAGTCCTATGACCAATGGTTTGGATACCATTAACTGTAACGGGCACACCCTGTTTTGCCTAATCCTGTTTCGCTTAAAAATAATTGCTTCGACTGATCTGTTTTTTTAGACGAAACCGGAATTCTTATTCCGCCTAATTCTGTGGCATCCAACGTGTACATGGAGTTTTGCACATTGAATATGATAAACTTTAAGTATAAACCTAACCTAACCTAACTTAACCCATAACCTAACCACTCAATATCATCCTCCTTAAAGTTCATTGAAAGCGAAATAGAAATTCCGGTCCGTCTAAATAATAAAAAAAACAGGTGAGTCGAAGCAATTATTTTTAGGCGAAAACAGGATTAAACAAAACAGAATTAGGCAAAACGGAAAGCAACGAATGTAACTGAGCATATTTTTGCCAGATATTAGTTTTTATTAAAATAATCAATTTTTTAACTTATACAATGACCTCAAAATTAAGTAAACTTCTTGGTGCTAGTTTTAAGTATAATTCAAGTACCAACAACAATTATCGAAAATTCCAACATTTTTTTTCCCAAGTATTTTTTTTTTAGTTTTTACACACATATAAACTTGTTTTTTCTTTTGACGTACAGTTTTTATACGATTCGTTAAGCTCTTTCAAAACAGGATTCATTACTGCTGAACATAGTAGTACAAATTTATATACTGTAAATTATAATACTTCTAAATAATAAAAAAAATATTGAACGTTTTCATATTTTTCCCCAATTAAACTTTATATTGATTTTAAATGTTGAGTATTTTTAATATACTTTAGGTAATTTGTATTTAGGTATTCTACTCAAATAGGTATTCTTCTCTTACTTAGGTACTCTACTTAGGTATTCTTCTCTTACTGACACAAAGCAAAATAAACCAGATTACACTGACCTGCTTAATAGCCATACAATCAAAAACTTAAAACATAGTGCAATTATGATTATTTCGACTATTCTCAACGTAATCTTTAATACCTTAACCTATCCCCAAATTTTCAAAATTGCCAACATTTATCCTAAACATAAATCCGGACCTATTCATCAAATGTCCTCTTTAGACCCATTGCTTCACTACCTTTTCTCAGCAAAGTTATTGACAAAATTCTTTTTACTGAAATCAAACATCTTGCAAATATTATATGTCACCCTCTAACTTACGGTGCAACAACAGACAAATCTCACACCTCTTTCTTACAAAATCTTTACCTTTATCTAGTTGACAACTATAACCCTACAAAATATAATATTACCATTTTACAAACCGATTTGTCTAAGGCGTACGACACATTACAACGTCAATCTGTTATTAATACCTGCATCACATTGGGGATCTCACACCATATCATCCACATTCTATCCCACTATTTTTTTAACCGTCAATGTCAAATCAAAAATTACCCTGAGACCCTTTCTCCTTCCAATCGTGGAGTAATACAAGGCTCCTCACAAGCCTCTCTTTTTTACTTTTTAATTGCCAATCAGATCCACGACTTACCATTACATGCGAAACTAATGAATTATATTGATGACAATATCTTTATCTATACATATCCTAAATTCGAATCACATATTACATATCAACAAATTAACAACGACATCAACTATATTACAAACTGGAGTAAATCTCATGGTTTAACTCTTAATCCACTTAAAACTAATAAACTCACCATTACCAATCCTCATCCTTCTGAAAATTCCCCAATAAAAATTTTAGGTATCTGGTTCAATCACAATCTGAATTTCTCTCATCACATTGAAAAACTTACCAACAAGATCTCCCGCAATATATATATTAGTAAACGTATTAAAAACATCCTCAACCATAAACAAAAAAAAAACAATATTTAACAACTAAAATCAACCCCATTATTACGTATGGTATTTGTCTTTGGGCTGATGCCCCGAAATTTAGGATAAAACGTCTTAAAACTTTATACAATAGAATTATTAGGACTTTATTTGGCTTAACCTACTATCATTCAATTACTAGTTTTTTACGTACTCGCAAATTACTCAATATTGATCAACTAATTAAATATCATCGCCTCCTCGAGTTAGCAAAAAGTCTCCGCAATCCAACACAACCATACCACTATTTAAATCAACACCTTGTTGATAACTCTACCCACCGTACTCAGTATTGTTACAACATCAATCTTTCCTCACACTCTTCAAAATATTCCCATAATCGGTTTCCCTTAAATTATCTTAACATTTGAAATTCAATCCCCAACAAAATCATTAAAGTAAATTTCACATGTCAACATCCTAAATGTAAAAAAGAATGCTACTATTTTAAAAACAAACTAAAGCAATACGTTCTATATCAATAATTGTTCTACTTCATTATTTTTCTGATTGTCATTTTATCATATCAACTCATCTTTTTAACTCTTCATTTTTAACTTCTTAAGTTTTATCATTTCACATTTTTTTTTCTTTCATCACAACTTTTGGAAATTGTATGTAGTATGTTTTTTTTGTATTATGTTTGAATGTTTACTGTAATCAAATTTTGACCTCCGTGGTCGTACTATTATTAAAATAAAATGAAATAAATTTGTTCTTCTACTCTTTCTGGTAGTAGATTTTGTATGTTCACTTTCTCGCTTCTCCCCTCTTCGATTGGTGGTGACTTCTAGCGTCTCTTTCCGTAGTCAGTCCTCAACAGTCTGATAAAAAAACTCAAAAAGTTTTGTTTTGGTTACTTAGGACTAACTGATATTTCAATAAAAACTCACCTCGTTATAAGCACCATTAGTGGCGCGGACAATATCCGAGTCATATTTTATCTTTCCTCCAACAGCATTTCCGCTTTGACCGTCGCAATATGGCAGCTGTGACCAGCAAATTCCAATGAGGGGATTCCTGTCTTGCTAAAAAAGAACATTTTGAGGCAAATTTGCAACTTGCGAAATTACAAAATCTTCTAACATTTTCAGATAATTGACGCCAGTGATGTTTTTTTTCAACAAATTTAACATTTGGATTTTCGGGAAAATTCCAAAGTTTTCGGGAAAAATCCCGAAAAATCCCAAAATTCCAAAATCCCAAAGTTTCGGGAAAAATCCAAAAATTTCAAAGTCAATGAAAAATAGTACCAATGGAAAGACCTCTCATACACAAACAATATTTGTCTGACACATTTATCACATGCTTTGTTTTCAAAATATTTAGTTGTGTCACGATAAAAAAATCACCCTGTATATAGGAGATAATTTGAAATGTGTCAGATGATTTGTGTACACCCTATATTTATCATACTTTTATCATCATCACTTCGGCCGTTTTGCAAATCGTTTATTTTTCACGTTTATTTGTAGTAAACGAATTCGGATTTTGAACCTGACGTATCGTGCTACTGAAAAATAATTATTCAAAATCGCTTCGCGTCAATGCATTTCACATTTCCAGATCAAGTAAATAAAAAACAATTATATTCTAAATAATATTAAAAATCATCACATTCTAAGTAGTAACTTATTGAAAATAATCTAATAATTTAAATTTTATGCGTGTAGTATTATTCTAGCTACATATCGCGATGATTCAATTACGAAATCTTATCAAAATCTTTTTTCTCCTTTATTGTTTTGATAAAATATTCGTGTAACTTGGTACCTGTAGTTAGAACAAGATATACGTTATGCTGTCATCTGGTTAAATTCAATATGCAGGCTCACGCAAATTTCATTCTCATGTACACAATGTGAATGATAATACAACAATGTAAACGAAATAAAACTATTAACCTCGTACTGATAAGCAGAGACGTCTGAATTTAAACTTATCAATTCGATTGTTAAGTTTAAAATCATCGAAGATAAGGTAAAAATTAAAGTTTCAAATCACAACTTTGAAACTTGAACAGTATGTGATCGGTGTTGCAGTTGTTCTAACAACTCGAAGACATCATGTCGGCGAACCAGGGAATGAAAGATTTGATTTCTCTTATTAATGCCATCCAAGATGCGGCGTCGGGAGCTGGAGTATCATTAGGTACTTTTGATTTACCTCAAATAGCGGTTGTAGGAGGACAAAGTGCTGGAAAAAGTAGTGTCTTAGAAAACTTTGTTGGAAAGTAAGTCCTTTTTTTTTTGTTTAATGTAAATAACGCATAAATATTATTATAATCTGCAAATTGTTTGAAACCCTTAAAGTAATTAGTGAGATAAGCACGTTTGCATGTTAAGTTCTATAAAATAAAGCGAATTTAGTTCAAATAGTTTAAAGTGGTTAAAATCGTTAACCACTTTTTGAAATTTTATTTTATAAGACTTATTAGGGCTATCTAGACTAGCGTCTGAGGACTGAATCGGCTCCTTCGTCTGCGCATGCTCGTGGACTTTTTCAACATAGCAATGCTTTGTTGAGGAAGGAGTACTCGATAATAAGTTTCATAATAAACTCGATAATCAGTTTTATAATAAACGGTTAAATTTAACTGCTAACTATGCTTTGTTAACGTCTAGGTTTAGGTTTAGGTTAGGTTAGCATTAAAATTTTAATTTAAATAAAAAATTTAACCGTTTATTATAAAAACTGATTATCGAGTACTCCTTCCTCAACAAAGCATTGCTATGTTGAAAAAGTTAAAGTCCACGAGCATGCACAGACACACTAGCCTGTGCCAAGCGCATGCGCAGACGAAGGAGCCGATTCAGTTCCCAGACGCTAGTATTCATACATGTATTGTCCAAGTGTAGTAGCAATTCTGCAATTATAGGGTAACTTATTCCAGCTTAATATTGACCTATGATAGGTTGATTTTCTTGCAAAGAAAGTATTTGTCTTAAGGGGCCAAATCATGTTTATGGTCAATGACCTATTTGAGTTTAGAAAATTTAAATCAAACATTCCTCGTTGTTTATAAAGATATGCAATTTAGCAAGTTGTAAAATATACATTTGATTCACATTTATATATCGTAAAAATGTTATTTCTTCCTCTTGAAAGTCCTTTTTTGCTTTTATAGCTCTAAAAAGTCTTTTTTGAATTATAATTATGGATTTTAATAAGTATTGTGGGGCAGAGCCCCAAATCATTAAATTATAATTTATGTTGGATTTTATATATGCGAAATATAATCGGTCAAGAATTGACAAAGGCATAGAATGGCAGTGTTTTAATATAAATCCAGTAAATCGTGCGATTTTTAAGGTTATTTTTTTTATATGAGCTTGCCAAGAGAGTTTTTCTTCAAAAATTACACCAAGAACTGAGATTTGTTTCTGTTGAATTAATTGTTGATCATTAATATATAAATTGAAAGTTGTATCCTCTGTTGGTGCAATTTTATGTGGGTGATATATACATAAATAGGTACATTTTTTTTTCATTAAATGCAAGATTATTAGAACAAACCCATGAGTTTAATTTGTTTATTTGAAGTTGTGCATAGTTATATGTTTTATTTATATTTTTGTCAAAGACTACCAATATTATATCATCTGCATATAGAAAACCTTTGTTGTACTTAGTTTGCAGCAAGATATTTATAAAAATTAAAAAAAATGCAGAGAGGGGTGCACCTTGTGGCAAACCTTTATGAATAAGAATTGAATCTGATAGAGCATAACCAACTCTAATTTTTATCATACGCTCAAATAAATAATCCTGAATCAAAGCATTTATTTCTCCCAGAAAACCTATATGGTCTAATTTTAAAGATTAGAGAGAGAAGTAATTGGAGAGAGAAGTGATTGAGGTCGAACCTATGCGGTGGAAGCCTCTCACCAATTGCTGACAAAGTTTTTATTCAGATTACTGAAAGCTGATAAGTAGTATCAAGACTGGCTGTAGAAAAAGTGTAACTTTTAATTGAACTGGCTTTCAGGTCATTATAATACTGAGTTCCAGTAACAACATCTTCATTCAATGGTGGCGTCACACCTCCCTCGCAACAAAGAGCAAGCCGGCATGCTCCTGTATCATCATTAGTGGAGACTAACAACCTCAGGCTCGACTCCAGGCTACATCGCACTAAGCTTCAACAGGTGGTTGCCTCATCTCTCCCAGCATCCGTTCACATCGTAATTGTGAGTTTCTTCAATTGAGCCAAAAGCATTTTATTTCCCCATTACCAATGCCAGATTGTAAAGTGTATTTTAACGATTTTTGTGTAACTGTTTTATGTAAATATGTTTCCATTTGAGTATTCCATACTGGTTATAAGTAAACTAAATTGTTAATTAAGTCTACAAACAGTAGTTAAAGCTATATAGATAGCATATTATTCACGTTTGTTTTTTGCATTGGAAAATGGTTTTTATATTGGGTGAAGTAAATTGAGCTAAACTTTTATTTTTGATTATCTACGCTTACAGTTATAAGATTTTTGTCTGTTTTTGTTTCATATACTATTCATGATACTTTTTGTTATCAAATATAATATTTCATATGAATACTGAGTTTCATTGTTTATTGCAAGAATATAGAATAAGAGAAAGTAATCGTTCTGGCTTTAGCATTTTTGCCATAATTGAACAGCAGATTAAAGTACGAAAAACACAACGCAATATCAGTTTTTGTGTTCTAGTCTCTAGAACATACAAACTATGTTTAATTGGAAGAAGGGGGGTCGATGTGGGTTCCTCCTCGTGGTGACCCTGGGATGCAGTAGGGCCCTCCTTTTGGAGACCTTGCTGTATGCTGAACACCCACAGCTGGAAACTCCGCTGTTTTCAGTATTTGGTGTCAATGTACTG